>JANHAO010014314.1:0-15395 GCA_026873985.1 Saraca asoca | reverse complement strand
TCTCTCTCTCTCTCTCTCTCTCTCTCAGAGTAAGCATTTCAATCCTTCATGTTAAATTTTCATAATTTTATTACTAATTCCTCTTTTCTTCCTCTCCAATTCAATAACAAAATATTGTTAATTCATGAAGTAAAATCTGAGTTATAAATTTTTTAATCTAAAAGCTACTATTCATTTCACTTTTCACATCAAGAACCCATATGCAATTATGATTTTTTTTAGAGCTCAAATCTTTTATTTCTAGCTTGTTTCTATGAAATGAAACCATAATCTAATGGTATATATTCATTTGATAAGAGAAAACCATGAAAAACCCAAGTATCTGACATGCACTTCTTTCTCGTTTTTGAAGAATATTGAAGATCTTTGTTAGATTAGTTTTGATCTCTTGTTTCTAGCCTTTAGGTGAGTAATTCTTACCTTTCTTATGAATTATAATGTGATTATTTGATTGTGATCCATTGAATGTCTGTATAAGTTGAAGAAAATGGGTATTTGTGATTGTATAGTAAAGTTTGAGTTTGATTGGATTTGCTAAGATAAATTTGGTTTCTTCTTTGGAAAAGTTAGGTTTTATGTTTGTTTAAGCTTCTAAAGAGTGGTATGTTAAAACCTTAACACTTGAGGAAAGATGGGACCATGTTTTCCCTATTTTTGGCTACTATTCTTTGTCATTTCCAAAATTCATGAGTCAAATCATCATATTTACACTGACTCTACGATCATGCTCAAAGAAACCAAGCTACATTGTGTCTAATGATTTAAATCAGAAATTTAACTAGTTTCTTGTGATTTGAATTGACCTTTCTACCCTATTTTTTTTAATTCAATTGTGATTTTGATCGTGTACATATTTGGACTTCTCAAAAGTTTACAATTTTGGACAAGCAGACTCGTATTTTTACACTGAATCTTCTTGAGTTGAATCTAACCTTTCTTATTTGATCCCCATGATTCTAGTCCTGATTCTACTTGAATTTCACTCATGATCATACTTGCAATTCTTATTGCACCACCAAATTTAGACACCCTATTTAGCTTAAATTCATTTTTCTTTTAGACAACTCTCATCTCCTTAACTTAACCTCATACAAATCTTAACCAATTCCAAATATGATTCTCAATAAGTTCTGAATGAGCAAATCATATGCTAATATCAATTAATTGACTAATTATATATATATATATCTTTATTTAGGCTATGGCAACAACTCTAATAGTTATGTGATAATATGACAAAGAATGTATGATTGTGATTGTCACGGAATGTAAACTGTGTGACATAATTGTTATGAGATATTATATTGTTTGAAACCTTGAAAATTCCCTATAAAACATAGGATAATGAATGATAATAACAAGATGTAATTGATATGATCAAATAGGGTATATGAATTGAATCTTGGATTTACACGTTCTAATATAAAGTTAGGGATAAGGTAGAACTTGGAGGGATAAATATGGTAATTGTGCAGGATAAGGCTGGAAAGGAGTAACAAGGAGAATTTTAATTGTTATTTTGCTTCTTACCTGAATTGTTATTATGAGATATACTAGATGAGCTATAATGTAACTTGACAACATGATGATTGATGATGATGACTTGAGGCCATAAGAAAATTGTGGTTCTTTATAATATGCCAATGATAATGTGGTGTGATGCCATTCAAAGGTTAGTCTTTGGGACCTATGACTAGTTTATTAAGCTTAGTATGAATTATATAGCCATAATGTACATATGTATTGTTATTATTGAGAAATTCATAAGTTAGGTACATATTATCTCATTGAGTCCCAGACTCACTCTTCTGTGGACTATTTTTTTTTCAAATTCTCAAGAAATTGCAATTATTCCACCTTCTAAAAAGTAAGAATGAATAACAATCCTATGGATATCACTGCCAATGTCTTTACTGCACCATTGAGAGTCTTCTAGGAGTGTACCAAATCAAGATTCACTAAATTGTCATCTTAAACATAGCTAGTTGTGAGGTTTTACACGAAGTTGAGATTATTCCCTTGGAACCCCCAAATGTCATTTTAATGATGGCCATGGAATGGTTTGACCCTTAAGGTTTCAATCATCTATCAATATATTTTGCCAACCTTTTGAAAATCTATAAATAGAATGGCTATAAAATATCCCAAGGGCTTAGTTAGTTTAACCTTGCTTTTTAGGTTCATGACAAGACATAGGTTAATCTAACTTTTTTGCTTGTCTTGCCCTTGTAAGGACATAGGGTTGTATAGGGGTGACCTTTGGAGTAGGTTGGTTGTTATATAATTTTTTAGAACTAGATAAAGACCTATTGAGCTGATATTTAAACTGGCATGTGCTTGTTAGCAATGTCTTTATACATAATAAAGTATGTTTATATTCCAATGTGTCTATATTTCTTTCTATAAGTTTATTACTTCTTAAACAACCAATTAAAATCAATTGAATGTGATTAGAGAGTATTGAAATGAGTATATGTAAAAAAGGATAAAAGAAACAGTAGTGATAGGTTAGAGGCTATTGATATCAATTGGGAATTAATATTTATGCCAGTCATGGCTAAGGTTTTGGGTCATGACATGTTTGGTATCAGAGCAAAGATTTAGGCTAAACCTATAAGCATAGGCCTACATATAGAGTTGTTTAGAGTTGTGTAGTGTCAACAATTATTAATAAAAACAGTACCAGTAGCACATGTGCACCTGGGAGCACGTATTGATGATACCATTCCCATTGACCTTGTGAAATATATGTCCATATCGATAGTGTTAAATTGGAACCTTTTGTATATCTAGAGAATCTGATTAATTTGTCATGTAGAGTTTGGTGAGAACTAGAAGATAAGAAGGTCAAGAGTTTGAATCTAGTAATGGAGGGTTGTCCATTAGACGAAACAGCCCACACCATGAAGTTAGCGATAACCCTAAAGTTCCTTAATAGGCAGAAAATTTAGTTTAGTAGGCAATGGATCACCTAATATATGTCCTAACACAAAACCAAAATCAAAGATAGAATAGAGAGCCTGATAGGAATGGGTGAAATGAAAGAACTCAAACCTCTCCTACTTGAAACGAATAAGAGAATAGACTAAGAATCATTCATGAGTTTTTAAAATTGAAACCACCTTGATATTTAGAATAGATCCTTCTGTGGGCCCATATCAATTTCTTGATTAAATTGAAAGATATGGTAGGATGTTGCAGTGTCCTAAACCTTTATTGATAGAATTGGTAGGGTATTAGTTAGATGATATGGAACATTATTAGTACATTAGAGCTATCAAGAAGTGAGCTATCAATGTCGAACCATTAACTTGGGTGATGTTCCAAGAAACTTTCGCAACCGATTTCTTCCTTCTAGCATCTGGCAAGCACATGCCTAGAAGTTTGAAAATTTGAAACAAGAGAACCTATCCATGAGTGAGTATGATGCCTAATATACTTGACTTTCACGATATGCTACTCACTTGATTCCTAATGAGACCATGAAGGTAGAAAGGTTTGTTTAGGGGCTTTGTGATTATTACTTTGATCACGTCAAAGTTAATGTAGACATGACATACTAGTAAGCCATGAACTAAGCCTTGTGAATCAAATTGAGCTCCAAGGAGTGCCATGAAAGGGAAATGTCCTTTAACAGTAAGAAGATAGCTTGCTCTAAGGGAGCTAATATTGCTCCAAGTGGAAAATCAACCATAGCCTATAGGGCACCATTGAATGGGTGGAAAGGAAATTTTATTGGACCATCCTGGTTGCAAAATTTGATTACAAGAAGAAATATGAGAGTCAATCAGTTTTAACTACTTTGGTTCCCTTTTATGGAGGAAATATACCTAAAGGGAACTTTAATGCTAACATGCCATGATGCAAGGTCTACATTACAAATCATGGACCATGTAGAAGAGATCTGATGGGATGCTTTTGATGTGGACAACTTGGACATAGAATAAGAGAATGCCCTATGAATGTGAGTGCTTTAGGATTTCATGCACATTATTAAGCTCAATCTCAAAATTAAGCAATAATACAATCTACAGCTTTAGTAAAAGCACCAGCTACATTTAGTAAGAGTGATAGAAAAAGCAATCAAGGGAGAAACTCTGGTGAAGCTATAGTGAGAGTTTACGATCTTACCAGACAAAAGGTCCAAGCATTGAATGTCATAGTTTCAAGTACTTTAGAAATATATAATTTGCACGTTCAGGTATTGTTTGACCCTAAAGCTACTTACTCTTTTATTGCAAAAAAAATTGGTGTTTTACTAAATGAATCTAGTGATCTGATGGATTAACCATTAATAGTAATGACTCCAATTGGCAAGACCTTTCTAGCTGACTATTTGTTTAGAGACTATGCTATGGTGATAGGAGATAAGTACGTATCTGTAAATTTAGTCATGTTAGACATGGTTGGCTATGATGTAATGCTAGGTATGGATTGACTTTCTCAATACCATGCATATATGAATTGTTTTGATAAGATGGTTACATTCTATGTGGATGAATCTTCTTCTATAGTGTTTTAAAGAAAATAGGTAGCTGAGATAACTAGTCTGATTTCTAGTATGCAAGCTTGGAAATTGCTGAAAAAGGAATGCATAGCTTATTTAGCTATGGTGAAAGATTTAAAAACATCTGTTCTAAGTCTGAGTGAGGTCCCAGTGATACATAAGTTCCTCAACATGTTTCCTAATGATTTACCTGAATTACCACCGAATAGGGAAATTAAGTTTATGATTGATTTGGTACTTGGCATTGAACCTATTTCCACCCTTTCTTATTATATGGCACCAATGGAGTTGAAAGAGTTGAAAACTCAGCTACAAGAATTGGTTGATAGAGGCTTCATATGCCTGAGTATTTTACCATGGGGAGCGCCTATGCTATTTGTTAAAAAGAAAGATGGAATACTACAGTTGTGTATCAATTATCATCAGTTGAATAAGGTAACTATCAAGAATAAATATCCCTTTCCCAATATCAATGATTTGTTTAATTAGTTGCAAGGGGTGAGATATTTTTCAAAGATAAACTTGAGATAAGGGTGTCATTAGTTAAAGATTTATAAAAAAAATGTGCCCAAGACTGCTTTTTGTACGTGTTATAGATAGTAAGAATTTCTTGTAATGTTGTTTGGCATAACAAATGGCCCAATTGCTTTTATGAACTTGATGAATCAAATCTTTAAACTATTTTTGAATAAGTTCATGGTCATATTTATTGATGATATTATGGTATATTCTAAAAGCAAGGAAGAACATGATCAATACCTGAGAATGGTGTTACAGACTTTATGAGAGCATAAGCTTTTTGCAAAATTTTCCAAGTGTGAATTTTGGGTAAGTAGTGTCAAGTTTCTTAGTTATGTAGTGTCGCAAGAAGGGATACGAGTTGATTTCCAAAAAGTAGAATTCATAAAGAATTGGCCTAGGCCCACGACAGTTATAGAAATCCAAGGTTTCTTAGGATTAGTTAGATACTATTAAAAATTTGTCAAGGTTTTCTCCAAAATTTCTATGTTGTTGACTAAGTTGACTTAAAAGGGAGTGTGATTTGAATGGATTCCTACGTGTGAAGAAAGCTTTTGAAAGCTAAAAAGATGCTCGATGACAATCCCAATGTTAGCATCACCATTTGGATCAAGTGCTACATAGTGTATTACGATGCTTCATGAATTAGACTTGGATGTATGTTGATGCAAAATGGAAGAGTGATTGCATATGCATCATGGAACTAAAGAAACATGAGTAGAATTATCCTACTCATGATCTAGAAATGGTAGCAATAGTCTTTGCCTTGAAGATATAGGGGCACTATTTGTATGCAGAAACATACAAAATTTATATGGACCACAAAAGCATGAAATGTATCTTCAAACAAAATGATCTTAATCTTCAACACCAAAGGTGGAAGGAGTTGGTAAAAGACTATGAGTGTTCAATATTGTATCATCTCAACAAGGCAAATGTGGTAGCAGATGTGTTAAGCCACAAATCAGCAAATAGTTTGGCTTGTCTTCTTTACAGAGAAGAAAAGTTCTTGTGTTTTTACCCAGAATTTGAGAAGCATGGCATATGACTAGAAGTTCCAGATCAGATGCAATCAATGATGGTTAATCATGTTACAGAAGCTCAGAAACAAGGCCCACAATGTGTGATTCTTAGATAGAGGGTAGAAGTAGAACTAGACTCAAAATTTGTAGCTGACGAGATAGGAGTGCTTAAAAAGGAAGGACCTCTAGTGTTTGTGATGATTTGCTACATCAAGGTCACAACTCATTATAGACAATGCATTTGGGAGTGTCTAAGATGTATCATGATTTGAAAAAGGTATTCTAGTGGGAATACATGAAATGAGATGTGCTTGAATATGTGACTAAATGTCTTATGCGTGAACAAGTGAAAGCAGAATATCAGTGTCTAGCAAGATTGCATCAATCCATCAAATTTTCAGAATGGAAATAGGAGAGCATAACAATAGACTTTTTAGTTAGATTGAAAAGGTCGCCAAAAGGCTACGATTCAATTTGGGGTATCATTTATCACCTAACCAGATTAACTCATTTCTTGCCAATCAAGATGACTTACTTAACTGCTCAATATGCGCAAATGTATCTTGATTGGATAGTTCCATTACATGGTGTGCCATTGATGGTCATTTCGGATTGCGGTACTCAGTTTACTTCTTACTTTTGGCAATCATTTTGTTAGCCTAGGTTATTCTAGCTACATATTCTCCTTGGTTTTAATGTTGAAAAATAATTTTATTTGACAATATGTTTTAGTGTTTTTAATTTGTTTTATAGGTTCAAAGGAAATGATTTAAGAGATCTGATAATAGTTTTAGGATTTATTTTTATTTTTATATAGGATCTTTTGTAAATGAATTCAAATGAGATTTGATTTAATTTTTTTTAAAAAAAATGAGGTAGATTCAAACCACTTGAATGAAACAAAGTTTTTGAATGATTTTTCATAAGTACAAGTTTTATAAAAACTATTTTCACTTTATGAATCAATTCATGCATCAATTCACTGAAAAACTTGTGAAAATCATATTAGAATTGATTCACCAATCGATTTATGAAGTAAGGTTTTAAAAAATACTATTTTACTGAAGGTTAGGAATCTTGCTTGAATCGATTTAGTAATCGATTCAAGATCTGATCATTACAGACTAAGATTTGATTACCAAATCAATTCATTATTTATAACCACTTTAAATGGATTCACGAATCCATTCACCAATTGAAAGTTAGTATTCTATTACAGTTGGTTATAGCAGTTATAAAAGCCCAACTGCTTTTAGTTTTTAACAAGTTTTCATAGTTTTCTTTATTCCTCAAATGTAAAAATCTCTGAGAAAAATGCTAAACAAAATTTCTCTCTACCTCACAGAATTTCTGAGATCTAATCAACAGATTATGGATCAAAGCTTTATTGAATTCATCCTAGTTGTTTGAGATTTCATCTCAAACCTGTGGTATTGTATTCCTTAAACCTTTCTCATCTTTATTTTTCTATTTAAGATTTCTAGGGATTTAGAAATCTTGTCTAGGTTAGCAAGAGCTTGTTCTAAGTCTTGTGTTTGTTCATAGGTTAGCAAAAAGCTTGTGTAATTTTTTGTATTTTTTTCTTTGAATTGGCCTTTTAGGAGCCCTTTTGCAATCCTGATTGTTTCTTAATAAAGTGGTCTTTCGATTGAGATAGATCTAGTGGAGTAGACTTGAATTGTGGTTTTAATTCAAGTTGAACCACTTTAAGAATTTGTGTCTTTAATCTCTTTTTCTGCTCCTATATCTAAAATCTTGCTACACAATTATTATTTCTACCATCTCCACATTTACTAATTTTTTGTCTACTGCACCTTTCAATAAAAGGTAATAAATCATCAACTTGTTAAATAAATATGAAGAATTCATTTTAGACAAAGGTGTACGTACATTCTCCTAAAGGAATAAAGGCAAGATTTGTGTTTTTCCATATTTAATATCTTTTACTGGGACCATCACATTTAAACAAATGTTGGGTACTCAATTGTTGTTTAGTATTACTTTTCACCTATAAACAGATGGTCAATTAGTGTGAATAATTCAGATTCTCAAAGATATGCTTTGAGCATGCGTGATGGAATTTAAGGGGAGTTAGGAAAAGTATTTGCTACTTATTGAATTTTCCTATAACAATAGTTATCAATCTAGTATCTAAATGGCACCATTTGAGGTGATGTATGGAAGGAGATGTAGATCTTTGATAGGTTGGTTTGAACCTAGAAAGGCAAAGTTATTAGGATTAGATCTTGTAATAGACACTATTGAAAAAGTGCAATTGATTCATGATTGAATGAAGGCAGCTCAGGGCTAACATAAATCGTATTTGAATAAGAGAAGAAAAGAATTTGAGTTAAAGGTTGACGATCGAGTATTTCTTAAGGTATGTTGTATAAAAGGAGTTATATGTTTTGGTAAAAAGGGAAAATTAACATTTCAATGTATCAGACCATTTCAAATTATCAAGCATATAGAAGCTATGGTGTATTAATTAGAATTGCTAGCTGAAATGCAAGGAATCCATCCAGTATTTCATATATCCATACTAAGAAAATATGTTCTAGAAGAATCTCATATAATGAAAAAGGAACCATTTCAATGAGGCACCAAACTGACCTATGAAGAGCAACCTATGACTATTCTTGATCAATAAGTTCAAAAGTTAAGATCGACAGAAGTTCCTATGGTCAAGGTATTATGGGGACAACATGATAAGCAAGAAGCTATATGGGAATTGGAATTCGATGTATAAGAAAAGTAGCCCAATTATTTGATAAGACCACATGCAAAAAATATTTAGTATAAGAGGTTATTCATCATTGTTAATTTGTTTTATTTAACTTACCTTCGCTATTCAGAATTCAAGGACGAATTCTATTAAGGGGGAGAATTGTAATATCATAATTTTTTTAAAAAATAAAATTTGATAATAAAATGACTTTTCGAAGAAATCCAAAAAAGTGAATTTGAAAATTCTAAGAATTCTAAAACTATAAATTTGAGATATGAGGTGTCCAGAAATTATAGAAATAAATTATATAAATTTAGGAATCCTCTAAAGATTGAAATTTTCACTTTGAATGCTTATAGAATAAAATTCATATTTTCAAGATTTACTTTCTAGGAAACTTTGGAGAAGCCGAAACTAGGGTTATGGGTATCTAGTGAATATAAAATTATAGTTGTTACAAAGGTAATTGATTTAACAAATTTGTGTTAAAATTTCATAGTTACTATTCAAAATTGAGAAAGAAAAAAAAAGGACGAGTTTTTAAAAGAAAATTTGGTCAACTTAAAGTCAAAGGTAAATGGACACAAATTTTCCCATTTTAGCCTTGAAAGGTTGATTACTTTTTCTTTTGTTAACCTTTCCCTGGTTGCATTTCATGTAACACTCCTCAACTTCCACAAGTAACTTTCTCTTTCTTTCTCTTTCTATCACTCTACATCTCTCTCTTTAAGTAAACATATCAATCCTTCATGTTAATTTCTCATAATTTTACTACTATTGACATGTGAATTTGGCCAACTAAAAGTTTAGTAACCCCAAACTGCAATTTGAGAGTGTAAAGTCATAGGATAGAGAAAGAGAAGGGAAGAATTTAATGTGGTTCAGCCAAATTCCAATGACTACGTCCACGATTGTTTATTTCTCTGTATATTTTGGCAGAGTAATAGTATATTGTTGTTCCTCCTTTTTTACAATGATTTCAACCCCTTTTTATAGTAGCTAGGGTGTTACAATATAATTCCATGATGGAAATGAATCATTAATTGGTTACATAACAGTTAATAATAGATTTCTATTAAATAGGCAATTGAAGGGATTTTTCTGCATTGATGGCTGGGAAAGCATGCTTTGAGTTATGGGCTAGACCTCGTCCTTAACAACCTGAGGTTGCTACTTTAACTCATGTTAACTAGCGATATGAGTGCACATTTGGCAATTTAATCCCTTGCTCCAGCAACCTCAATCCTGGTTGATCTGGGCTCTTACCAGTTGGGCTTGTCCATTGAGCTTTTATTAGCCTATTTGTGTGGTTCCAAAAATAGCCACAACATTAGCCCCCTAACTCTCAGTACGATTTGTAGATTGTGAGCTGTAGTTTTTGGTAAAAGCTATTAAATGTGATCTACCAAGTCATTATTTTAGACTTTTGACCCATTTTTCATTTGTGCCAACCCAAACTATCATTAAGCTATTTAATGTGCATATTTTCCTATAGCCATCAGTGTGGCAATGGCCGAGCCTTGCTATTCGCTGGACCACTAGATCAAGGGTAGTTAGTCAATCTCCAGATCTAACGATGAGACTGATCAAGTTATATAAGGTGAGGAAAACCTTTATTTCCTTCTTACTTGTTACTTTTGAAAACCAGTGCTTCCACTTCTTGCTTGTCTCTCAAGTTCACAAATAGTCACCACTACTCCTCATATTTTCTACTTCTCTAGGTTTACCACAGCATTTTTTAGATTCAAGCTACTGGAGACTGATCTTGCTCATCATTTTTCTTAGAACTCATCTCATTCCATTGATGCAGTAAGTTTTCTCGGCATACCCTTGACTCTTTGCCTTTCATGAATGTCTTGCTCTATGGATTTCTGATATCTTGTTGCTTGGTTTGGTATTGTATGCTTGTCAGTTGTTAAAGAATTTTGCCTATTGGTTGGTTCTGTTGTATGCTTATTTGTGCACTTTTTATTGTTGGCATATGATTTGCTTGATAAGATGCCTATAGGTTTTTGAGTTATAGGTTGTCAAGTCTAGCTTCCTACTTATTTCCTAGGTTTAGTGATCTAATTGGTTCATTGGTCAAGCCCTCCATGTTTTCAGTGATTTAAGTCTTAGATGTGGTGATATGAGGCGTGTATGATTTACTGCATAGAAAATTCCCTATCTAATAGATAAAAGCTTTAGCTTTTAGGTATGGTTAGCTTGTGGCAACTTGATTGTTACTTCTCTTATATAGATGTTTGTAGCTCATAGATGCCATGGCCACTAAGTAGGGAGTGCTGACGAGTTTGACTCTCCAGCCTAAAGTGAGGAGCTAGTGCATTTCATAGATGAAGTAGCCTCTGGGAGTGGCAAGGTCATTGAGAAGTTTGCTGGGACTGAGAGGTCTCCAAATCGCATGGTGTTTAATCACCACATTTTGACCATCAATCTTGACGAGCTCAGAAGCATTGTTTAGACGTACCAGTTCCCTGAAGGCTATCACATCATGGTGCCCTTATCTAATGACCACACAGCTTATCTTCCTCCAGAATTTGTTGCCATCAATATCCATCATCTCAATGCTGGGCCTAGGTTCCTAGTTTATCCTTATATTATAGATTTATTAAATAAATTAAAGCTTTGTCCTTTTCAGCTCACACCAAATTCTTACTCCTAACTTATCTCCCTTACACTCTTTTACCTTAGGAATAATCTCCCACCACCTTTTGCAAAGGGTTCTAAGCTATCTTTATATTATTAAGGGCATAGGTCAGTGGGATAGGCTTTACTATCTTTTAGCTTGACAGACCAAGCATAAAAAAAATTTTCCATAGGGTGATACTAAGGGCATGTCTAATGTGGGAAACTATAAAACCCATTGGTTTTATGTTTCTTGCCTATCTTTGCATCATCTTTGCAACTTCAATTTTGTTCTTACTCCTGGTAAGTGAGCTGAGGATGTAAGAGCTTGCATGAACTTATGTATTTATTTCGTTCTTGGTTTGACATTCTATTTCATTTATAGACGGTGCTGGGAAGGAAAAATTGACATTAGGGCTTGAGGAGGTTGAAGTGATAGGCCAATTTTCTACTATGGATGATCTTAAAAATGACCTCAAATTTGACAAGGATCTTTTGCATTCATACAAAATTGCTCCAGCTTTAAACATTGAGCTCACCAGAGACATCGAAGCTCACCAAATTACTGAGATTGGTCTAGCAAACTTCTAAGAATACGAAGACATGGTGAGGCTGAACCTTCGCATGCCACTAGCCCCTACTCGATTTGTTGACCCTACTACTACCGCGACCTCATCAACTTCTGCTATTGTTGCAAGGCAATCTTCTATAACTATAGCAACAGCAACCTCATAGGTGCTAGTTCCTACCTCATAGCCTGAGGTGGTTGAGGTCCTATCCCAATTCGAGCCCCTTGTCAAAAAGCAAGAAAGTGGACAAGGGGAAGAAAATTATGCTATAGAATAAGTGGCACTTGAGGTCAAGATTGATAAGCAACCTAATAGCCTTGGCCCAAAGATAGAGGAGTACTTTGACTTCCACTGGGAGAATGTGGACTAGATCCTGGGGACCCGCACCAAGGCATTGGAGTTAGAGATGTTCGGTGAGAGCTTGATGGGTTATATAGCTTATCATGGCCTGTTGGTAAGTTAAGTTCCTTCATTTCAATTCTTTTGCCTTTTTGTAAACTAACTCATTTATTTGATTTCTCAGAGCATGCTGGGGGCAATAGAGTTAAGGGATGAGCTCTTAACTTGGAAGAAGGATAAAAAGAAGCTTGAGGGTGATCTAGTTGCCATAACAACTGAGGCTTTGGAGCTGAAAAATAGAATGCAGTTACTTAAGGCCTACTTGAGAGATGCTGAGGTTGCTAAGAAGGAAGCCGAGGAAGCTTTGTCTCATGAAGTGGCAAACCACGAAGCCATTATGTCTAGTCTTACTTCAAATCTCAATAAGACAGTTGACAAGTTATCAAGTGCAAAGGATGAGCTAGATGTCGTAGTGCAACGAGCTAAGGCTGCTAAGAAGGAGAATGAGGTGGCTATGAATGAGATTGCTTTAACAAAAGAGGAGACCACTGAGCTAGGGTGGAGACCACTGCGCCAGTCACGAAAGTGGAAGAAGATACTGCCATAGGCTTCTTATACACCTTGTGGTAGGAGCACCCAGAGATGGACTTCTTTTTTTTTGGCAAGGATGTTTATAAGACCATTAAGGGCTTCAAGGAAGCTATGAATATAGCTACTCCCAATAAAGGTGTGTAGTCCGTAGGTAGAGTTTCTCCTGTTCAAAGCATGATTCAAAGAGAGGGTAACTCATAGGTTGTGGAGACCGCTAATGATCAAATGATGGATGACTTGTTTACCCTATATATGGACCCTCCAGCCCACTAAAGCACAACTTCTAAGGGCCAAACTTCCCCCTAGGCCATGACTGTAACAAGCTAATTTTGAATTTAACTTTGAAATTTCACATGTAAACTCTCCTCGTTAAAGGAGGTTTTTAATGGACTTTGTAATGTTCCTACTTTATTCTTCAATTTCCATAATTGAATGTTTAGTAGGTCATAGATAACACCTCAGCTAGCAAACCGTGGCTTAAGTATTAGTCAAGATGAATGCCTAGTAGGTTGCAAATGATAACACATAAGTTAACATAATTAGACCTTAACTAGCAAACCACGACTTTGTATGTCAGGTTGAATGCCCAATAGGCCGTATTAATACACTTCAACTAGCAAACCATGACAATGTATATTTGTCAGGTTGAATGCCTAAGTAGGTCGCGCCTCAGCTAGCAAACCATGACAACATATATTTGTCAAGCATGACAATGTATATTTGTCAGGTTGAATGCCCAGTAGGTCACACAGATGCACCTCAACTAGCATGAGTCAACTTTGTCAACATTGAGAATAGCTCGCTTCTTGTATAACACTTTACTAAAAATTTATTTAGAAATAAACATCGACATAATAAATTTAGGAAAAACATGGGTGCTTTTATTAATTTTCGAATAACATTACATGATTAGAATATGATTCTCATTATAGGTGCCTGCTCCTGGTCACCGTTGGGGTTACTGAGGTCGCTGTTTCATAGGTCATACCACATAGTCTTCCAAGCAACCTCTCTTGATCAAATCCTGAATTGTGTCTTTGAGTGCCTAATAATCCAAAGTATTGTGCCTAATTTCATCATGGTAAGCACAAAACTTGTCTTTGTTTTTGAGCTTATTGGGAATCCTTATAGGATTGGGCTTCCTGAAGTCCTCCCTATCCTTCTCCATTGCAAATATCCTATCCTGAGTGTTTGATAGGATGTTGTAGCTGTCATGGCGACCTTGATGTTGAGGTCACTCATTCTTGGCCTTCTTTGCAACATGATTATTTGAGTTATCCTTCTGACCATCCTTATCATTCCCACCATTACTCTTCTTTTTACTCTGGTTGGAGTTATTTGCCTCATCCATCTAATTGGACTTCTTAGGGCCAAAAGTCTTTTCCCACCTAATCTCTTTGGCAATTCATTCATAAAATTCACCTAGGTCCCTCATTAGAGACTTGTATATGCTTTCATATAACTTTCCATCCTTGCAAAGTCCTGCTAAGATCATTGTGGTAATGTTTTCATCTGAAGGATTCTCCATATTGCAAACCTCACTCTTGAATTGAGTGATATAGTCTTCTAGTAATTCATTCTTCCACTAAAAGACTATTGCGAGGTGGCAGGATGTGCAAGCTACCTTCTCAGTGCCTTGTACTAATTGATGGATCTACTCTAACATTCTTCCCAACTGTGAATGCTACAAGTTGGGAGACCCCTGAGCTATGTCTGAGGCATGTCTCCAAGGGTGGCTAGGAAGACATGGCACTTGACTAGAGGATTAGTCATTTGGAGATCTATCTGGACATTGAATGCATTTGGGTGGTCATATGGGTCGCTATCCCCATTGTATTGCGGGATATTAGGGATCTTAAACCTACAGGGAAGAGGCTCTATCTTGATTTTCCTGGTGAATGGTGTCAATTCCTCATAATGGTCTTAACGATCTTATGCCAAAGCGTGTTCTTCTAATTGTTGTACCCTCTAAAGCATCTCTTCTACCATCTAGTCCTGTGCTCTAGATTAGTGGTTGGAAGATCGTCGACTCCCTTTCTGGTCATGTGAGTGATGATCTAAGGCTCTATGCTTTCCCTATTCGTGACCTAGTAGGTATCGATCTGAAACATGTCCCTTACTAGTCCTATTGAAGCCTTCAACTCGATGTGAACCCCCATGTTGCTGATTATCTTCATTATCGTCCTTGTGAGCTCGATGGACCTTTAACCTTGGCCATAAGTTGGAAGAGCAAACTGAACAAGTGTGTTGATGTTCTTTTCTGATTGGCCTCTCTTCTTGGGCTCCTTCTCGTGGTTGCTGGAGTTTTTCTCTGAGTGCAGTGACCTTAACTTGCCTTCACATGCTCTGGGCCTGTGCTTGAGCCAGTGCCCTAACCATATCTGCTAATTCCTTCACCATGTTTTCTAGTGCTTCTGTTGAGTGTGAGTTTTAAAATGAAATTGTCACTCAAAATTACGCAAGTGCACGTAGTCAATTGTGTAATATAGAGTGAG
>JANHAO010014313.1:0-15419 GCA_026873985.1 Saraca asoca | reverse complement strand
CAAACAATTGGTATTGTATATCCAATTCTTTTCTAAATTCTATTTCATTTGTTTGAGATTTCTAGGGTTTAGAAATCTGTATAGGCTTAGAAGAGCCTATTGTAAATCTTCTAGGTTTGCAAGAAACCTGTTAATCTCTTGTGGTTTCATTGTAAAGACTAGCATTTTAGGAGCCTGTCAATCTTGAAGGTTTTTTTTAATAATTCAGAGGTCTTTTGGTTAAGAAAGATCAAGTGGAGTAGACTTGAATTGCGGTTTCAATTCCAGTTGAACCACTTTAAAAGATTGGTCTTCATTTCTTTACTTTCATATGCACTTTTCTAATTTCTACAATTTTACTTTTATTCTCACTTGCTACATAATTGTTGTTTCTCTTACACTTTCTCTTATGGTGACCTCGTTGTGTCGCCTCCTAACAATGAGCAAGGTAGTGCCCGCTGGGCTCCTTCAACAAGCTGGGTAACTTAACTTCTATTGGGCTTGTGCTGACTTATTCTTCAAAGCTGATTTTTACTCATAATAGTAGCCAACTCTTGGCTTAGTGGAAAATCCAACCTATTAGGGTTCTTTACATACCTAATCATTTTGAGTACATAAGCCTCAACAAGGTTTCCTTCTGCCATTTTACATTGAAACAATGCCTTTAAAACATTGAAGCTCTCTTGTCATGTTTATCCTTGATAAAGTTTTTTAAGGCACACGACCATGTCAAAAGTATCCATGTTCTCATGGTGCTTTTAAAGCTCAAAATTCATGGTAGCCAACATAGGGCAACTAACGTCCAAAGCATCATCCTAATGCTTTTTATAAGCATCTCTTTTAGCCTCAAGGGTATTTGTAGCAGGTGGTCGAGGAATGGGTTACTCTATGACATATAGCTTTTGTTCATGCTTGAGGATTATCCTCAAATTCCTATACCAGTTTAGGAAATTTATCCTAGTTAGCTTGTCCTTCTTAAGGACTGATCACAATGACAGATTATTTGCTATGTTTGATGCCATTAATATATACAAGAGAAATATGCAAAATAAGTATTATGCTTTTAATTATTTAATAAGGTCTTTTATTAGATGTAACAACCCCTATTTTCTTCAAACTAATAGCCCTTACTATTATTTCAAAAAGTCACATTGATGAAACTTTCTAGTGGGCCAAGATCCATATTTCACCTAGTCTTAAGTCAACTTTTGCTAATCACCCAAGTTTTGGTTATTTAGGTGGACAACACTTGCCAATTACATCATATGTAACTCTTGGATAGTTGGATGAACAACACTTGTTCTAGTTTATCTTATGGACTTGAGCCCAACTCTATCCTCTTGGCCCCAATCCTATTGGGATAGCCTAGTTAAGTGATACCCAATAGTTGATAGTTGGATATCACTAGTATCCTATAATGTCTTACTAAGATAGGTGATGCACCTTGCTTTATCAAACCTACCTTATGTCGATCGAGGCCTTGATGAGTGTCAGCCATTGGAAGGCATCATAGTTTATTACTAACTTAATATTTTACTTGGAAGGATTTATATATATATTTTATAGATCTCACCACTATTAACCATTTATACATTTATGCTTATAATTTAACATATCTCATACATCAAAATAAAGCATAAAGTAAAATGTGACATAGTTATGGCCCAACTGCATTGATCCTCTAATGAAAGCTTGAAGGACCATGCTAGAGATCACCAAGAGTCTTTGTAACTTCTAGATGAACCATCATAAAAGCTGAGGCTAGAAGGATGAGGGAGCCATTCAAGGGTTTTGTCACACTATATGGAGCAAATATGAGGAGCATGGCCTTAGTAATTCAAAATTTATATGCATTGAAGCCATGTCACCCACCTAAGTCACATGAAGTGTCCACTTGGAGTGTAAGCAAGTTGGTGCCCAACATGGTAGCAACATAGTGTTATATTTGGTTATGGACTAATTAAGGCTATCTTTTTTATTCATTTTTAGACCTTTTTGTAATAGCTTAGGCTTATGTTTTTTGCTCAATTATTTGGTATTTTTATTGGGCTTATTTGGTTTGTGACTTCAGCCCATTTTGGGTGAGTAATAGCTAAGAGGGAAGCATGTTTCCCTTAGAATTTAGATTAGACATTTTGAGAATTGAAGAGTCATCTTCTTGTGAGAGCTTTTTCTCCTAGGGTTCTTGTATGAACTTGAGATTTATCAAAGAGATTTCTCTTTGTGGCGTCAAATCCATCACTCATCACTCTCCTTCTTCTTTATTCAAAAGTATGGATTAAATATCCTTTTTTTATTTTCTTTATGTCGCTAAATTTGGGAAGATCCATAGGCATCTCTTGTGGAGATCACATTAGTTTTGTATTAGACTTCGAATCTCCAAATTTTAGGTTTAATTTCAATTCCTTTTGCTGAATCCTTTCTATTTTCTTGTACATTTTCTTGCTATTTTTTCCCCTATTTTGCATCCATTGTTGTTTGAATTTTCTTGTTGAATTGAATCCAATTGTTGCTTGATTATACTTGTGTTGCTATCCAATTTCTTGCTGGAAAATTGGTTTCTATTTAGGCATGATTACATTATAATTCTGCAAAAAAAAATATTTCTTGCTTTGTCCACCAAGTGTTTGATCGTAGATTTGTGTGGTTTAAATTTTTTTTGCTCATTTTGTGTCATTTCCCCTATTGAAATTGCTACTATTTGGGGTGAAAAATCTGCTGAAATTTTGTAGAATTTTTATTTCCTAATTTATTGCACATCATGTGTTTGCGAGTTGGTTTAAGTTTCCTTTACTTTTGTTTTTGTCTGTCCCTTGGTTTGGTATTGAATTGCACTTCAATTTGGTGCTGTTTGGTGCCATTTCCATCAAAATTTTCATTAGTTTTCATTGTCAAATTGTAGTCCCCTATTTTGCTTTGGTTGCTATCCAATTTCCCCTGCAACTAGCCAAAACTTCTATTACATTTTTGCCAGAATTTTCACTGCTATCCAAGCTTGTTTTGATTGTGTTTTATGCCAAGAAACATCTTCCTATTGAGTACACATAATTGGGAATTGATTTGTGAAAATTGTGATTGACTTGGGTTGATGTTGGTTGCTTTAAGTAGTGAGAACCAGGTGCTGAAATTTTTTTGGACAGCAAGTGTTATGTGAAAAGAAACACAAAAGAAAATAAGGAAAAATTTGTGAAAAAATAAAAGTGCAAACAACAAAAAAAAAAGAAAAGAAAGAAAGAGAAATTGTTTGAAGGAAAGACAAAGAAAGAACAAAAGAAAAAGAAAGTAGAAAAGAAAGAAAAACAAGTGTTGTTTTGAACATGTGGAAACAAGAAATTTTTTTTTTTGTAAGTTTGAGCTTCATTTAATCCACAAAGAATTGGTTTCTTTGAATCAAATTTCCATTGTATTCAATTTGAACATGTTTTGTTGGAATACATGGTCAACATCCTAGTTTAGAAATCTAGTTTGGAGTGCATTTGCTTGACATTTTTCGGTAACTTTTATTGAAATTCTTTGCAATTTATGGCCCCTAACTAGAAATTTGGCTAAAAACTTTGTGTGTCTTGTGTTGTCCATTTCCTTTTCATTCCCTTGTTAATTCTTTAATCCTTGTGCTTGTTAATTCATGCCACTTTGTAATTATTTGAGTATTGTGTGATATTGGCTATTACATTTTTTGAAAACTCAAAGATCTTATCTCTTTAGTTCTTATAGAACCCCAAAGATTGAAAATAAGAGTGGAAAAAGGCAAGAGTGTTTGTGAGCTCATTTAAGGGTAAAAGCCTAACTCTAGAGTGCAAACACAAGTGGAGTGTCCAAATACAAGTAAGAATATAGTATTTTGGTAAGGTCCCTATTTTCTACTTGCAAGTTTTTATTCCTTACGATGTCGGGTGGTAATAATCCTCAAAGCAATGAAATCATGTTCACTTTGAGAGCTATGCAACAACAATTTGAAAGGGTGAATATGAAGCTTGAAGAGGTTGGTGAGAGAATTACAAAAGTGGAAAATAGAAGAAATTCCCATGAAATGAGAAATAGAAGACAAAGTAACCAGCATAGGAGTAATAAGGGGAATTAGAAAGATAAAGGAGATGAAGAGCTATCTACTACATTCTATGACACCAAACGAAGTGAAAGAAGAAGAGATAGAAACAATACAGGAAGAAGAAATAAAAGGCCAAGAAGAGAAAGGGTGGATTCTAGACTACACAACATTAAAATGACCATACCATCATTCCAAGGCAAAAACGATCCATAGGTATATCTAGAGTGGGAGAAGAATGTTGAATTAATCTTTGAAGGCCACAATTACTTTGAAAAGAAGAAGGTGAAGTTGGTGGTTATCGAGTTCATGGATTATGCCATTATTTGGTTGGATCAACTTGTCCAAAGTAGAAGGAGAAACCATGAAAGATCCATTTCTACTTGAGATGAGTTAAAGACAATCATGAGAAAGAGGTTAATCCCCTCATACTACTATAGGGAGTTGTACCAAAAACTCCAAAGCCTTACCCAAGGGCTAAGAGCATTGAAGATTACCACAAAAAGATAGAAATAACAATGATAAGGGCAAATGTGGAGGAAGATAGAGAGGTAACTATGGCTTAGTTTCTCCATGGATTGCACTGTGATATTGCCAATGTGGTGGAGCTTTAACACTATGTGGAATTAGAGGACATGGTACACATGGCCATGAAGGTGGAAAAATAACTTTAAAGGAAGAATTCTTCCAAACTTGTTCATTAATCTAACTCCTCATGAAAGTTGGTTAAAAAACATGAGCAAAGGGATGATAAATTCCACAAGAAACCCATGGCTAACACTTCTTCAACACCACATTAACTTTCTTCCCTTGAACCCAGAGTTTAACTGCACCCTCATAGCAATGCCAAGCTACTTGCTGCTCTCTCCAAATGCATCCAACTCTGTTTGAGGTTAGGAACTTAATGGTCAGTGTCCTAGTTGACATTACCATGTCAAAAGTTTTCATGGCAGGTGGCCCTAGCACTACATTGTAAGCCGAGGGGCAGTCTATAATCAAAAAATCTGCCATGATGGTTGCTTGGTAATCTAGGTCTCCCAAAGTAAGTGGGAGTTTGATTCATCCCACCGGGAGTATCCCATCTCCTATAAAACCATAAAGGGGCTTGGGTGATGGATCTAACTAACTTGAGCTTATGCCCGTCTGGTTGAAACATCCCTTATACATTACGTTCACAGAACTCCCAGTGTCCACCATTATTTTTCGGACCTTGGCATTGCTAATTTTTGCCCAGATGATGATTGCATCATTATGTGGATAGTGAATCCCTTGTGCATCCTTCTTCATGAAGGAAATGCTATTTGAGGCTATCCTGGCCTTCTTGGCAAGCCTTTCACACTCCATGTGACTCGCTAGAAAGACACGTCCCGTTGCTCGCACATAGCAATCGTGTGATCGATTTGAGGTGCCCGCGATATGAGGTCCACAATGTATAGTGAAGATGGTCCTCATGGAGTGTGCTTCCTCATGTTCTGGAGTTTGATGGCATTGCAATGTAGGTTGTTGGGGACACAGGGGTCGCTACCCTAGGGATCTCACCATATAATCTCTCAGGCAGCCTCTTTTGATGAGGTCCTCAATGGCATCTTTTAATGCCCAGCAATTTGATGTGTTGTGCTTGACCTCACTATGGTAGGCATAAAATATGTTACGGTTCCTTTTTTCAATAGGAGTCCTTAGGGGCTTGGGTCTGCTGAAATCTTTGTTGCTCCTCTCAGTCACGTAGATCCTGTCCAGAGCATCCGACAAGATGGTATAGGTATCGTAGTGACACTGAGGTTGAAACTGTTTGTTTTGGGCCTTCTTTGTTGTTTGGCCTCCAAAGCCCCCTTTATGGCCTTCTTTGTTGCTCCCACTTTTCTTCCTACCTTAGTTGGAAGTACTTGCTTCCTCATTCTTATTTGGCTTCTATGGGCCAAAGGTTTCCTTCCATCGGATCTCCTTGGTGGCTCGCTCATAGAACTCACCCAGGCTCTTAACAGGGGACTTGTATATGTCCTTATACAACTTTTCATCTTTTTAGAGTCCAGTTGAAATTGTCATGAGGATACTCTCATCTGACGGGTTATCCATATTGCTAACTTCCTATCAGAACCTAGCGATGTAATCCTTGAGTGACTCATCTTTCCGTTGGAAGACCATGGCCAAATGGCAGGAGGGGGTGAGCTGCCTCTTCAACGCCCTATACTGGTTAAGGAACTTAGTCTGACATTCCTCCCAGCTCCTTATGCTACAAGCTGGAAGACTTCTAAACCACGTCCGCAGGACTTCTTCAAGTTTGGTTGGGAAGACTCGACACATCACTAGTGGATTGGAGGTTTGCAGGTCCATCTAGACATTAAAAGTGTCCAAATGGCTATAAGGATTGCTATCTCCATTGTAGAGGGGGATGTTCAGAATCTTGAATCTACAGGGAAGGGACTCCATCTCAATTTCGCAAGAGAGTGGAGTTCTCTCCTCGTGGGACTCTCGGTTCCCCTAGGACATAGAGTTCTTCTCCAATTATTCCATCCTCTGGAGTAGTTCTTTGACCATCGGGTCTCGAGACTTGGATCGATGACTGGAGGTCTTTCGACTCCTCTCTTCTTGCTTACTACGAGAATGTTGGTCAAAAGTTTTATACTTCTTGCTATGCTCACAGCCAGACGAGTAGCGGTCCGTTTCATGCTCACTATCAGTCTCATGCGAGCTCTCACTTTGGTGCGAGCTTTCACCTTATTGATCATCTTCCTTATCCTCTCGAACTCAATGGACTTTAGACCTTAGTTGTGAATTGGATGAACAAAATGAGTCAGTCCAATGGAACTCATTCCTAGCTTGTTCTTCATGCTGTGGCCCTGGCTGATGACGTCTACTCTTAGGTGTAGCCACTTCATCCTGCCTAGGTGCGCCTTGAGCATGCGCTTGAGCCAATGCTCAGACCATATTAGTCAGTTCTTTTACAGTATTCTCCAGTGCTTTCTAGTGACGGTCAAGTACCTCTTGGCACTGTTGCCAAGCTTGAACCTCATCAGTCTCACGGGCTATAGGTTGGTTGGAACAAAGGAGACTATGCCAGTATTGGCACCCACCGTCGGGGCAGCTGTGTTCCGCTGTTGCATCTGACCTTCGAGTGGCTAGTAGGAACTTCTACACTCCTGGTAACCTTTCCTCTTGCCATTGTGCTTGAAATAGCTTATCAGAGACTGAAAATGAAGAATGTACAGTGGGGGCCCTTCCTCTAGCACCAAAAATATTGACACCAAAATTTGATCAACTAGTTTGAGTTCAGTGTTACCCCAGCTGCAAGCAGAATATGACAAAAAACAATGAAAGAAGATGATAGAAGAGAAGAAGGAACAACCACACCAGGAGTTTATCATGGTTCTGCTAAAGCTGAGTTGGCCCCTATGTCTACATTGTTCTTTGATTATCCATTAAGGGGATTGCTTTTATAGAGTATGAATACAACAATAAAGTTTTCGCATAGTGAATAGTATTCTCTCTCAATACTGGCAGAGTTTCTGCATGTATATCTTCCTCTTGCTTTACGTTGACCTCCCCTTCTTATTTATAGAAAGGGAGAGGGTTACAAGTGCAATTTCATAAACAACAAAATGATTATCTCCGTCACTCCAGGCATTTAATGCTTGGCATCGAGTAATTAATGTTGGGCAAATCATTGTCGGACTTTCAAGGAGCTGATGTGTAGGTTTGGAGGCTGAGCTATTAGCTAGAGACGTGTGCCTTGGATTGTTGACTACATTCCGTATAGGTATCCATTTTTGGTGGGTGAGCTAGAGGTTGAGCAAGTTGGTGGCCCTAGGCGACCTCACTATCCTTGCCTGGTCATTCCCTTCGAGGGTAGTAGGCTTCTCGTTAAGGGATTGAAAGCCTTCTCAGCGAGCCATGCTCTCTGCTTGTGACATTGCAAGATGTCTTTGACTCGCACCTGACGATCTGGAGTCCTTGCTCAGCGACCTCGAGCTTTGATTTTGGACTCCATCTAAACTAGTTGTGCCTCCTATTAGACATCAGCCAGCTCAAAATATGCTTTCAGAAGATGCCCATAACAAGTTCTTAAATGAATTGATTCATGAATCCATTCACAAAGTGTAAAATAGTTTTATAAAATTTGCACTTGTGAAAGATCTTTTAAAAAAATTTTGTTTGAAAAATATTTGATTTTAGCTTTTTTCAAGTGGTTTATTTATACCTCATTATATCAAATAAAAAATATTTGCTTGAAACAAATTTAATTTGAATTCACTTATAAAAGATCCTATAAAAATAAAAATAATTGCTAAATCAAATTTTGGGATCTCTTGAATCACATACTTTGAACCTACAAAATAAATAACAACAAATAGTAAAATGTATTGTCAGATAATGATTTACACTAAAATTGTTTTTCAACATCAAAACCAAGGAAAATGTATAGCTAGGGTAACCCAGGCTAACAATCTCCGCCTTTTTGATGGTGACAAACAATTTTAGATGAGATTCAAAGTTTATCAAAAATAAAATTTTCTAAATTTTAAAATTTCATTTGATAAGAAACTTATTAATTTTCACAACAATCATCTTAAACTTTTATTTTCTTTTATTTTAAGTCTTGAATTGATTACTAAATCGATTTAGTACAAAACCCAAACCTTTGGTAAAAAAAATATTTTTCAAAATTTTTTTCATGAATAGATTGGCGAATTGATTCTAATATATTTTTCATAAGTTTTTAAACAAATTGATTCATGAATCAATTCACAAAGTGTAAAATAGTTTTATAAAATTTGCACTTGTGAAAGATCTTTTTAAAAAATTTTGTTTGAAAAACATTTGATTTTAACTTTCTTTAAGTGGTTTATTTATACCTTATTATATCAAATAAAAGATATTTGCTTGAATCAAATGTAATTTGAATTCACTTACAAAAGATCTTATAAAAATATAAATATTTGCTAAATCAAATTTTAGGATCTATTGAATCACATACTTTGAACCTGCAAAATAAATAACGACAAATAGTAAAATATATTGTCAAATAATAATTTATACTAAAATTGTTTTTCAATAACAAAACCAAGGAAAATGTGTAGCTAGGGCAACCTAGGCTAACAATCTCCCCCTTTTTGATGGTGACAAACAATTTTAGATGAGATTCAAAGTTTATCAAAAATAATGTTTTTTAAAATTTTCAAATTTCATTTGATAAGAAACTTATTACTTTTCACAACAGTCTTCTTAACTTTTATTTTCTTTTATTTTAAATCTTGAATCGATTACTAAATCGAATCAATGCAAAATTCAAACCTTCAGTAAAAAAATATATTTTTCAAAACTTTTTTCATGAATAGATTGGTGAATCGATCTAATATTTTTTTCATAAGTTCTTAAATGAATTGATTCATGAATCCGGTTATATATGAAATCCAGAACATCCTTAATGGGCTAGTGAATAGCCCAAGCATGGCAAAAATTTAGCTCACAGGATACTCAAAGCGCTAAGTTCTAGCTCACGTCGCTAGCAACCTCTTCTGCCTGAGCTTGCCCCAATGAGAACGAGCTCGACCTTGCTACCTCATAGACAGTGGCTCCCCCAGATTGAAGGATCTAGCCTATGAGGCACGACCAGTAGCCTGGGAGCTCATTAAGTAGGAGACTAGTGTATGTATTGCCCAGTAGACACATGGGGCCCATTTGTAAAAGATAATTTGTAGAAGCTAACTTACAAGATTCAATCTGTCCATTCTATCTTATACATGTAAAATTACAATTGTAATAGATTTATTGCATGTAAAATTACAATTGTAACCACCTTTCCTCTATAAATAGAAGGAAGGAGATGAATGTTAGGAGGACTGAAGCTATTATATTGAAACTCTATAAAAATACTTTCAGATCAATACATTACCGTGAACGTAGGGTCCGGTGCCATCCAAATTTGGCTGAACCACTTTAAAAGTTCTGTGTTTTCTACTGCTCTTCCTCTTCTTCTTGCCTTCTTCATTCATTTACTACCTTAGAACTAGATTGTAGCTTGAGATCCAAAAAGAATCCTTCATTGACTAGAGTTTGGCCTAGAACCAAAATCCATCGTCAACATTTTTGGCATCGTCTGTGGGGATCTCACCTGTTCTCTGGTTCATTTTCTGGTGCAATGGCCAAGGGAAGAGCCACCAAAGCTTTAAATGCATTGCCTAATCCTCCAGAAGGTCATGTGTCAACAACAGACTCCTCCACTACTCCCATCATAGCTGTTGCTAATGGCACGGATAGAATGCTGGCTTGGCTTCAACGTCAGGAAAGACTGAAAAATATGATGGGAGAACTAACCAGAGCAGTCATGATGCTAGCACAAGGTGTTCAGAAGTAGGCTGAAGTTGCTACACTCACGAATGTTCACCAACAGTAGCAAGTTGGACATTCAGAAAATGCCAATTAAGAAAACTCTCCAGCTCACTGCTTACAAGAGCAAACTCCAAGTCACAACTCTCATGATCGCGAAGACCAAAGAGTCCAGCAATCTTCCAGCCAACAATCAGGGGCACGACACCCGTTGGTTGAAGAGTTATTTAAGAAAATGATGCAATTGGTGGAGCACCTTCGAGCTCTAAATGATCGAGCTCAGTACGAAGAAAGTTTTCCATTCTCTGAGGAGATCAAGGCTCAGGCCCTCCCCCTCAAGCTCAAGGTCCCTATAATTTTGTTGTACAATGGGGACTCTAATCTATACAACCATCTGGATGCATTCAATGTCCAAATGGACTTGCAAACAGTTGATCCTCTAGTCAAATGTCAAGTTTTCCTAGCTGCATTGGGAGGTGTACCTCAAGTTTGGTTTAGAAGCCTCCTAACTCATTCAATTTGTAACTAGGAAGATTACCAATAGAAGTTTATTAGTCAATACCAAGCATTGAAGAGGTAGCTCATGCCCTCTACCATCTCACGATGATCTTTCAGTTCAAGCATGAGTCGCTAAAGGACTACATTGCCAGGTTTAGGCTAGAAGCCAATTCAATGGACAATCCATCTAAAGAGACCATGCTGGCAGCGATCTTCACAAGACTCTGCAAAGATGGAAAGCTATACAAAAGCCTGTACAAGTCCCCAATGAAGGATCTTATCGAGTTTTATGAGTGAGCTGCCAAGCAGGTTAAGTGGGAAGAGACCTTTAGCTCGGGCAAGTCCGATAAAAAGGATGAGAAAGTTAGCTCCTCCCACAGCAAGAAGAGAGGCAATGTAGACCAGGGTGATCACTCTGCCGAGTGAACCATGAAGAAGTCCAAAAGGCCCAGAGGTGAGTGACCTTAGCATTCAAATCACCATAAGCAATATAGCATCCTATCAGACTCTCAAGATAGGATTTTCATGATGGAAAGGGATAGGGAGGACTTCGAGACTCCTGCACCTTCTAGGATCCCTTATAGGCAGAGGAACTATGAAGAGTTTTACGCTTATCATAATGAAGCTAGTCATGGGACCTCATATTGTTGGGCCCTTAAAGATGTGTTTGAAGACCTAATTAGAAAGGGTCATCTGAGGGAGTATGTTGTATGACCTACAGGGTAGTGATCTCAACATCCCCAACAAGATGTAGGCTAAGAGTTGGGGGCTTGGTCTGAGTTATACATTGACAATGTATCTTAAATTCAAGAGTAAATGTAAATACTTTCCTTTTGCCCCTGTTGAAAGCTATTTCTCGATTGGCTTGGTGTTGTTGTCTTCCTTTCTCTCTGGCCTACTCCTTGCCATCAATATTTGTATTTCCCACAACTTGCATGCAATCGACTCTTTTGAATCTCTCAAGTGATTTTTGTGCTAATCGTGACTTATCGTCCAATTGAGGCCCCCTAGAGCTCATTCCAAAGATGAATTGATGAAATAACCAGTTTAGCTGCATTCTTGTTAAGGCGTGGAGATGCTCAAAATAAACTCACTTAACCAGCATAGCTGTGTGCTCGTTGAGGCATGGAGACGCTCAAAACAAACTCACATTACCAGCGTAGTTGTGTGCTCGCTGAGGCACGAAGGTGTTCTTAAACACTTAGTGCCAGTGTGGCAGTGTGCTCACTAAAACATAAGAATTAACTTGATTCTTTGCCTAAGGCAACAAGAGTACCATGATTCATAGCTCTCATGCGACCTGATGTTCATAGCTCTCATGTGACTCTTTATTGGATGCAATTCTTATGTGATATGTTCATACAATGCTCATTTTCAAGATGTTTCTCTCATGCTTATTGCTCACCAGGGAATTTGGCTGATTAGCTGTTTGAAGTATTTTATCACGGACTACAAGAGTTTGCATTATTGTCTATGGGATGCAGAAAGCTAAGAACAATGCACAAAAGTCACAAAAGAAGATTTTATTCATTAAAAATCCTCAACGAGGTAAAATTACATTAAAAAACTTAGATTACAAATCAAAAAGAGTTAAAATACAAGTCAGAGGAAGGCTACAACTAGTTCCTTCTAGAAGAAAGATTGCTGCACAAGAGGAAAGCTCCCACCAATCAGAGGGCCAGCCATTAAGAGGCGAGCCCTAGCTCATGAGCTTGTTTAAGACTCTTCTTCTAGTACCTTCCTCAACAGCAAGCTCTTCCTTAGCTTGATTCTCGCTAGCCGTAGAGGGAACGAGCAGAGCTGTTCCTTATTCTTCTTAGCCACAGCTCCTCTTCTGATTCACGAAGAGAGCAACTCAAGAAGCAGTAGGAGCCTGGCCGGTATGGCAAAAACCTCACGAAGAAGCTGAGAGGACATAATCTAAGATCCGTATGAGATCTTTCCATGTTACCAGAGAAGTTGTGTCTTTGAAACTTTTTATGCAGTAGGCTATACACACCACAGTGGAAAGACAAAACACCAAAAGTAAAGGAGGTTTATCTGGGATATTAATGATTTGCTTGGTGAAGAAAGGAGACTTCTTCTACCCTAAATAGAGCTAGGCCCAATCTCACCGAAGGGTCCAGATGAATCTCCCAACCACTTTCATTTATTACCTTGGAAAAGAACGAGGCTGACCCACCAATGATTGTGAGGTACTTATCGTGGGAAATATGACCTAGAACAAATGAAACAATGGATTTGATGAAGACTTTGACTAAATGACCTCCAAAAAAGTTTCAACTCCTAACCCGTGAAGCGAGCTAAGAGTTGGGGGGCTTAAGTTATATATGAAATCTAGATCATCCTTAATGGGTAGTGAATGGCCCAAGTGTGGCAAGAATTCAGCTCGTAGGATGCTTAGAACGCTAAGTTCCAGCTCACGTCACTAGCAACCTCTTCTGCCCGAGCTCGCCCCAACAAGAACGAGCTTGGCCTCGCTACCTCAAAGATAGCAGCTCCCCCAAACCAAAGGATCTGGCATGCGAGGCATGACCAGCTGCCCAAGAGCTCATTAAATAGGAGACCAGTGTATGTATTGCCCAATAGACACATGGGCCTATTTGCAGAAAACAATTTGCAGAAGCCGACTTACAAGATTCAGTCTGTCCATTCTATCTTGTACAATAAATGTTTGATATAATAGATTTACTACAAGTAAAATTACAATTGTAACCTCCTCTCCTCTATAAATAGAAGGAAGGAGATGAACATTAAGAGGATTGAAGCCATTATATTGAAACTCAATAAAAATACTTTCAGATTAATATATTACCATGGACATAGGGTTTGGTGCTGTTCAAATTTGGCCGAACCATGTTAAAAGTTATGTGTTTTTTGCTGCTCTTCCTCTTCTTCTCACCTTTTTTATTTGTTTGCTGCCTTAGAACTAGATTGTAGCTTGAGATCTGAAAGGAATGCTTCATTGAATGGAGTTTGGCCTAGAACCAAAATCCACTGTTAACAAATCCATTCACAAAGTGTAAAATAGTTTTATAAAATTTGCACTCGCAAAAGATCTTTTAAAAAAATTTTGTTTGAAAAACATTTGATTTTAACTTTCTTCAAATGGTTTATTTATACCTCATTATATCAAATAAAAGATATTTTTCTTGAATCAAATCTAATTTGAATTCACTTACAAAAGATCCTATAAAAATAAAAATAATTGTTAAATCAAATTTTGGGATCTATTGAATCACATACTTTGAACCTACAAAACAAATAACAACAAACAGTAAAATATATTGTCAGATAATGATTTACACTAAAATTGTTTTTGAACAACAAAACCAAGGAAAATGTGTAGCTAGGGTAACCTAGGCTAACAATCTTCCCCTTTTTGATGGTGACAAACAATTTTAGATGAGAATCAAAGTTTATCAAAAATAAAGTTTTTTAAATTTTCAAATTTCATTTGATAAGAAACTTATTAATTTTCACAACAATCTTAACTTTTATTTTCTTTAATTTTAAGTCTTGAATCGATTACTAAATCGATTTAGTACAAAATCCAAACTTTCGATAAAAAAAAATATATTTTTCAAAACTTTTTTCATGAATAGATTGGTGAATCGATTCTAATATATTTTTCATAAGTTCTTAAGCAAATTGATTCACAAAGTGTAAAATAGTTTCACAACATTTGCACTTATGAAAGATCTTTTAAAAAAAATTTGTTTGAAAAATATTTGATTTTAGCTTTCTTCTAGTGGCTTATTTACACCTCATTATATCAATTAAAAAATATTTGTTTAAATCAAATCAAATTTGAATTCACTTACAAAAGATCCTATAAAAATAAAAATAATTACTAAATCTAATTTTGGGAACTTCTGAATCACATACTTTGAACTTCAAAACTAATAACAACAAATAGTAAAATATATTGTCAAATAATTATTTACACTAAAATTGTTTTTCAATGTCAAAACTGAGGAAAATGTGAAGCTAGCGTAACCTAGGTTAACAATCTCCCCCTTTTTGATGGTAACAAACAATTATAGATGAGATTCAAAATTAATCAAAAATAAAGTTTTTTAAATTTTAAAATTTCTTTTGAAAAGAAACTTATTAATTTTCATAACATTCTTCTTAACTTTTATTTTCTTTTATTTTAAGTCTTGATTCAATTACTAAATCGATTCAGTACAAAATCCAAAGCTTCGGTAAAAGAAAAATATTTTTCAAAACTTTTGTTGACGTCGAAATTTGGTTCGTACAAAAAGTTCCAAATTCCAGCCAATAGGGGATGAGTTCTGGGATCCTATTCTGCTTCGAAAGCATGAAGAGGCAAGAGGAGAGGGAGAAGTGTGACATGGTGTTTTTAACATGGTTCGGCTAAATATGGGCGGCACCGGATCCTATGTCCACAATGGGAATTTTATTGATAGGAAGGATTGTTTATACAGAGTTTTGGCCTATAATATGCCAGCCTCCTCTCCTTTCTTCTAACAATATAATCCTATTTATAGAGGAAGGAGGAGTTACATACATTAATTACAAGCTACAGTTGTGTTACATCAAGATATAA
>JANHAO010014312.1:0-15379 GCA_026873985.1 Saraca asoca | reverse complement strand
TTGCTTTCTTTAATTACTTTCTTTTCTATTTTCTATTCTTCTTTCCTTCTATTGATTTGGATAGTTAAGTTGTAAAGATTCTAGTACTTAAAATAACTTCCCTGTGGGATCGACTCGTATTTGCCGGTACTAACTACAACTACACCGTGCACTTGCGGTTATTTAAACACATATAATTATTTCAAGAGAATACATTTGGAGATGAAGGCTAATAAAGAAATAGGATAGAACCCATTAGAAATTTAGTTAGATAAAATAGGCCCATAGGAGATTGGATTGAGAATTTATAGACAAGCCCATGTTCATAAACCAAGTCTATATGAGGAATTGAACTTTATTTTAAGAGAAGGCCCCAAAATTTGAGGACCTTATTCTAAAAGAAGAAGAGGGCACAATTGGGCCTCCCTAAGGAACCCAAAACATGACCCACCCTTCTTTTAAAGAAATCCAAAGGTCTTTTTGGTTAGGAAAGGGCAAAAAGGGTCTAAAGCAAGGTCAAAAAGTAGGTGAAGTCAAAGTATAGGTATTTAAGAGGTATGTTCCCTTTTCTAGAGCACCACACATTAAGGAAAAGAGGTTTTCAAGATTTCAGAAGTCATGTAATTATACTAATAGTATGATTAAGGAAATAAAAAATTATATTATTTTGTCTGACTAAATAAAGTAAGAAAATTATAAAATTGGCACTTTTTAGTAAATAAGAGTTAGAAGAATTTAAAGGCCATAAAATTTATATTATGTATAGAATGATCAGTATATTTTAGATATACCAATAATGCTAGTATTTACCCCTACAATATATTTTATTCCAAATAAACCTTATCTACCAACTCTTTCCAAAAAAGTAGACAAACTAATCATTAGAGAAACTAAAAACTAAGGACTTGAGTGAAAGTATAACTAGAAGGAAGGAAAAGGGCAAGTGCCCTCTCTCATTACAAAAGGGACACCACTTTGAGAAAAGGAAAAGCTAGAGTAGTTGGGAGAAGTCTGGAAGAGGTAGTACCTCACATTTTAACAAGGAGACATGCATTTAAGAGAGTGATATACTTTTGGAGACAAAATCTTCCCTAAGGTCACTTCATAAATCTAGGCAATCATTACACTTATTTACTCAAATACAAACCAATGGACATACTTCACTCTTCCTCCTCAAAGCTCACGGTCATTCCCTCACTCACCTCCTAAAGTTTGATCTCATTTTACACCTAGCAACCCTCCTAATTGAGCCATTCCCTCCCCTTCACCTATTCCATTTTTATCCACTTTCATCACTTAAAAGCTCCAAACTAAAACCTCTATTTCTCTTCCACTTATCCTTAAGTCCTCATCTTGCATTAAGGTTTAAGGATTTCTTTCACTTTCAAACTTCCTTAAGTAACTTCTTCTCAATTCTTTTTCTTTTTATCTTTTCCTATTCCTTTTTTCTTAAGAACAAACTAGGTTTAGAAAATAAAAGAGTATTTTGAACTTTTTGTGTGGATGAAGATCTCTTTGATCCAACCATATTTTCTTGTGGTCATTCACATAAACACCTTACAAGACCAAGATAAGTTGAAAATCCCATCTTGATCTTGTAAGGATGAGCTTTGGTCTTGAGGAAAAAAGAAGGAGACAGTGTTCCAAAATTTTCTATTAACACTAATATGGAATATTCAATGGAAGATAACTTTACTTTTGATGGTTTTAGGTGAAAAATCTTGTCCATATTCAAGTAAGAGTGAGTGTGTTCTCTACCCTTTCTTTGATGTTTTTTAGTTAGAAATATTTGTTTAAAAACATGTATTTACTAGTTTATGAATCTATGATAACCTATGCTTGAATGCTAGTGTGGTTTGTTGTCTAAACAAGAAGAAGAAAATGAATCCTTTGGTGGAGTGAAACTCATAGCTAAGGAGGACCCCAAGGCTTTCAATATGGATTTATGTCTAATTTGTTTCATATGTTATTTAGCTTATAATCTTGAAGCTTCTCTATGGATGTTAGGACAAAGCCTCAGATCCATAAGAGGTAAAGTGGTACTTTTTAATTTGTGTGTGTTGAGTGGTGTTTTGTTGAATGTGGAAGCTTATACAAATAAGAAGCAACAAAAAGGAAAGAGAAGAAGGATGGTCAAGGCTATAGTTAATCAAGAAGTACAAGGGAAAGATTCCCTTGATTTTCCTCCAAGAGAGCCATGGCTACTATGGTGGCCTACACTCTAGCTTGCCATAAAAATTGTCCAAAAAAGGCTAAGTGCCTCATATGTTCATGCCTACCAAAGGGGTAGGAATTTCTAAAAATTTAAGTAAAGGTAATATTTTGATATAATATATGAAATAAAAAAGATGTTCTAAAATAATAACTAAGAAATGGGCCTAAAAGAAGACACTTGTAAGAAAATAGAATGGGCTTAACAAAAATTATATTTCTTCACATACTTTGAATGGACTATATAAAATCTTGGTCCAAAATGGCCATGTGACATCTTATAATTTATTAAACCCAGATGAACCCAATAGGGGAGATAAAGGCCTTGTTTCATTTTAGGAAAGAGAGATAAGGATGAATGGAGGGAAAAAGGTTAAAGGAGAGAGGAATGAAGATGAAAGGAGATAAAGGGTGGAACCTTCATAACATTTTGTCAATTTCTAGTTACTTCATGATATATAAATGGTAATTTTCTTTAAAAATATGTTTAATGAGATTTATATGGTCTTAATGAATAATTTGAAATTATGAATGGTTATGAACTTTTAAATGTTTATTTTTAAGTTATCTATTTCTAGCTTGAACCCACCAAAGTGGGGATTATATCTTCTTTCACTAAGTATTTTATACTCACTCTAATTGTTTATTCCTTTTTCTCAAATACTGCAAAGGATATTCCTACTCCTTAGTAAGATGGATCCGCCGACATTTTCGATGATTGTTAGTGGTGAAATTTTGAGATTACCCATGGGAATTTTAGGGTGGAGTTCCACTATGTCTTTATAGTAGATAGGTATAGACCACAACTCTTATATCGACTTCACATTGGTGGCCCTACATCACCATTTTATAGCCATAAATATGATAATATGTATGCTCTAAGTTTGTTACCACGCCTAGGATTTTACTCACCTTATTTCTTTCCTACTTCTCACTATCCTATTCCATGATGATGATGCATAAAAAAAAAGAAAAAAAAAACATAATATGAGGTGTGATATTAGTAGAAACTAGAACAGAGCAGAAGGTTGACGAGAGCCCAGGGAAAACTAAACCTAACCCAGCAACGAGTGTGTCAGATCGTTGTATAGAGGCTTTTAGCTTGCAGAATCCTCAAGCTTGCTGAATAAACGAGCTCAAAGTTGGGTACCAGCCACACTTTTGATGAGCAGGCTCAAGCTCGCAGCAACACAACCTTAATCCATTAGAAGCTCATTGAAGTCAAGCATAAGGCCAACAAACAACTTGCACCGTCCTTCTACAAAAACAACCAACAGGCCCTACTTGTAGAAGAAAGTCTGTAGAAACCAGTCCTTAGTACCTTAGGCAGTCTTATACATTTAATATTTGATATAACAGATGTATAGTTAATTTAGTTCCATTTGTACCCTCCATGCTCCTATAAATGGAGGGTCAGGATCATTGTAAAAAGGGGACAGATGGGAAGAAGAAACTAGCAGAAACTCTACTCTATAAATATTTCTTCAATACAATAAAAATACCTCCATGGACGTAGGGTCCGGTGCCACCCAAATTTGGCCAAACCAGGTTAAACTCTATGTACTTCTTCTCCCCTTTCCCCCCTTTTTTCCTCCTATCATTCAACATCCTTTCCTCACCTCAGCGACCGAAAACGGCTCAGGTCCTTAAGGAACCCCCTCCATTGGCCAGATTCGGATGGAGGCAAAATCCACCGTCAACATTTTGGCACACCCAATAGGACCCTTCTATTCTCTGGTTCTCTCTCTCTCTCTGATTAATCATGTTCAAATTGAAATGGTAAGAGGAAAGGGCACCAAGAAGTCTGGTGTTACCGCCAATTGACTGGAAGGTCACACTACAAGTTCCTGTACCATCAGAACTACTGATGATCTGGCCTCCCTGGTTCGCTTTCAACCTGGCATCACCGTCAACCAAGCTGACGAAGCCCAGGCATGGCATCAGTGCTGAGAGGCATTCGAAGACTCAATGAAGAAGATGGTTGAAGCATTTCAAATGCTAGCTCAGGCGTAGGCTCAAAACGTGTAAAGACAAATGGAGGTTGTCACACCTCGAATCATCCCCCAGTAGTAGTGAGTTAGAACTTCGAATAGAGCTAGCCGCGAGCATGTCTCTGACCACTCCCTCCACGACAAGGGGAATATGAGAAGTAATTAGGACTCCAGTCAAAAGTCTAAGGGATTGCCGTTGATAGTGGAGGAACTATTCCATAGGGTGAAACAACTAGAGGCATACCCCCGAACTTAACTTGATCAAGGGCATACCAATGAATGAACTCCCTTCTCCAGAAAGATCGAAATGGAGTCCTTCCCTCAAAAGCTTAAAATTCCCACCTTTCCACTTTACAATGGAAACAGCGATCCGCACAATCACTTGGACATGTTCAATGATCAGATGGATCTTCAAACAAACAACCCTCTAATCAAATGTCATTTCTTTCCTATCACTTTAGGGGATGCCCCCTGAGCCTGGTTCAAGAACCTCTTGACCCGTAATATCAATAGCTGGGAAGAATGTCAGCAAAAGTTTCTTGACTACTACAAGGCATTGAAGAGGTAACTCACACCCCCTTGCCACCTTGCCACGATCTTTCAGCATAGGCATGAGTCTCTAAAGGACTATATTGCTCGTTTTAGACATGAGATCAATAGTGTAGAAAGCCCGTCCAGCGAAAGCATTCTGACAACGATATCTATTGAAGTTCGCAAAGATGGTAAGCTATATAAAAGCATATACAAATCCCCAATAGCAGACTTGGGAGAATTCTATGATCATGCTAGCAAACAAATTAGGTGGGAGGAGACATTTGGAATGAAAAAACTTGAACTAGACAACTTGAGTCTAGGTAAGAGGAAAAATAACGATGAGGATGTGAAAAGCATCCCCAACTCCCGGCTCACAAAGAAAGCCAAGACCGATTGACTTCAGTAGTTAGCTCACAACGAGCACTACAGTATCTTATCAGATACTCCTGATAGAATATATGTAGCAAAAAGGAGTAAAGAGGACTTTAGGACTCCTGCTCCCTTGAGGGTACCTCACGCGTGCAGGAACACAAACAAATTTTAGGCATACCATAATGAAATGGGACACAACACTTCAGATTATTAAGCTCTCAGAGATGCCATCGAGGATCTGATTAAAAAATGACATCTAAGAGAATATGTGTTGGCGGCCTGTGGCACAACAGCCTCCTCAACCCCAACGGGATCTCGAATAAGAGCAACCAGTTATAGTAAGAATTGTATGCTGAAATTGTAATCCGATAGGTAAAAGCATTCCAAATCTTTTGTAGATTGATCCATATGGGTTCTTTTGAGAAATTCTGGAAAATGTTTGACTCGACTTTGAAATTCTGAGAGATACATGCTTTACAAATCAAGCCTCGAACTACGATTGAGCTCCACAATTATGCGATTGAACTTCATAGCTTTCATGCAATTGAACTTTACAACTTTCATGTGATTGAATTTTGTAACTTCCATGCAATCCAATAGCTCATGCATATGAGCAACTTTCTTAGCCACTGCATGCACACAGCACCTTCACCATACGTACGAGTAACTTTCTTAGTCACCGTGCACATGTGTGCAATTAAAAGCTCATATGTACGAGCAACTTTCTTAGCCACCATGTATTGCAACCCACACCATGCGTACAAGTAACTTTCTTAGCCACCGTGCGCATGTGTGCAATTAAAAGCTCATGCGTATGAGCAACTTTCTTAGCCACCATGCATTGCAACCCTCACCATGCATGCGAGTAACTTTGATAGCCACCATGCGCATGTGTGCAATTAAAAGCTCACATGTACGAGCAACTTTCTTAGCCACCATGCTCATGCAGTGACTTTACTGCACATACAAGCAACTTTCTTAGCCACTGTGCATTGCAACCCTTATCATGTATATGAGCAACTTTCTTAGCCACCATGCGCACGTGTACAGTTAAAGGCTCACGCGTATGAGTAACTTTCTCAGCCATCATGCATGCACAATAACCTTATAGTGCATATAAGCAATTTTCTTAGCCACCGTATGCACATAACCTAAACTTTGCAGCTATCATGTGACCTGAACTTCACAACTATCATGTGACCTGAATTTTGCAGCTATCATACGACCTGAATTTCACAGCTATCATGTGACATGAACTTCATCGATATCATGGGACCTAAACTTCATAGCTATCATGTGACCTAAACTTTGCAGCTGTCATGTGACCTAAACTTCATAGCTATCATGCGACCCAAACTTCACAGTTATCATGCGAACTGAATTTCACAGCTATCATGTGAACTAAATCTTACAGCTCTCATACGAATGAACACCCTAACGTCTTTTGATTCTTCGTAGTTATCATGCGAACTAAATTTCACAGCTATCATGTGAACTAAATCTTACATCTCTCATACGACTACACACCCTAACATCTTTTGATTTGTTCACATATTGCTTATTTACAGTCGAGTCAAATTTATTGATTGATCAAAGGTATTACCAATTGGTTACTTGATTATTTCTATGCAAAATTAACATTTGTTGTCTAAGAATTACAAGACAGAATAGCTGAACGTTAAAAGAGAAGAGGAAGATTTTATTCAACAAAAAGCCTCAACAAGGTACATATACATTACCAAAAGCCAAGATACAAGTCAGAAAAACTGCCCAAAAAAAAGAAGAAAAGAGTCGGCTCCCTTGGAAGAAAGACTAGCGTGCAAGAGGAAAGCTCCCAATCAGAAGGCAAGCCACCAAAAGAAGAGCCTTAACCGATTGAAAGTTTGCTGACCCACCCAACCTTAGTTTTCGTCCTCCAACCTTGACTCTCGAAGGTGCGAAAATCCAGAAAAACCCACCATAATGGTAGGAAACGAGAAACCTCACAAACATAAGGACATAATTCAGGATCCATATAAGATCCCTCCACATTACAGGAAAAGTACAAGCTTCAAAGCCCTTTATGCAGCAGACCATATATGCCTCACTCCAAGAGCAGAACATTGGGATATCAGAGGGTTTATCTGAAATAGCCATTTCAACACTCTCTGAGAAAAGAAGTAAAATTTCGTGCTTTAAATAGGACTCAGCCTAAAAGAACCAAAGGATCTGGAAGGGAATCCCTAATCGCTTTCATTTAATGATTTGAAGGAAAATGAGGCCAACGCACTAATAACCATGATACACATTTGACCTGGAGAAATGAAATGGCAAGGGTAGTTTGAAAGACTTCAACTGCACAATCACCTATGATCGACACTAGAAACATCTCCCAGACTTAGAACCAAAATGGACCGGATAAGGGCCCAACCATAAAACATGTCCATAAAGTTCTCAGAGTATTGTAGAGCTTCATTTCACTAGAAAGCACCTCACAAAGAAAAGCAAGTGTGCAAGATGAAGGCTTGTGATAAATCACCACTACACCTAATCCTGACAACGAAAGTCTAACTCCCAGCTCACAAAGTGAACTGAGAGTTGGGGGGCTAATGATATCAATAGAAACTAGAACCGAGCAGAAGGTTGACGAGAGCCCAGGGAAAGCTAGACCTGACCCAGCAACGAGTTTTGCAGATCACTGTATAGAGGCTTATGGCTCGCAGAATCCTCAAGATCGCTGAATAAATGAGCTCAAAGTCAAGTACGAGCTGCACTTTTGACGAGCAGGCTCAAGCTCGCAACAACACGGCCTCACTCCGCTAGAAGCTCATCGAAGTCAAGCATAAAGCCAACAAACAACTTGCATCGCCCCTTCTACAAATACGACCAATAGGCCCTACTTGCAGAAGGAAGTCTACAAAAACCAGTCCTTAGTACCCTAAGCAATCTTGTACATTTAATATTTGATGTAACAGATGTACAGTTAATTTAGTTCCATTCGTACCCTCAATGCTCCTATAAATGGGGGGCTAGGATCATTGTAAAAAGGGAATGGATAGGAAGAAGAAACTAGCAGAAACTCTGCTCTATAAACAATTCTTCAATACAATAAAAATGCCTCTATAGACGTAGGGTCCAGTGCCATCCGGATTTGACCAAATCATGTTAAACTCTATGTACTTCTTCTCCCCTTTCCCCCTTTTTTTCCTCCTGCCATTCAACATCCTTTCCTCACCTCGACAACCGGAGAATGGCTCAGGTCCTCAAAGAACCCCCTCCATTGGCCGGATTCAGGTTGAACCAAAATCCACCGTCAACAAGGAAGGTGTGTGTGTGTGTGTGTGTGTGTGTGTGTGTGTGTGTGTAAGTATGCAAGCAAGTAACATGAAAGAAAGTAGAATGGCTAGTAAGTAGAAAAGGACCTTAGATCTCATTGGCAAATAATTGAGCTCAGAATTTGTCTTTTCTAAAAACCCAACTAGGTTAAGCAAGGCCTTAGAATTATGAATAGGCTATTCTGAGTAGTTTCCACTTGGAAGTTTGTTAGAAAGGGCCCACTTGATTGGCTAAAAACAATAAACTTCATGGTACTATCTTATTTTGATGAATATAAATGTGTGTGTGTGTGTGTGTTTGTATGTTTAGAATTAATATTAGATTCTAAGAATAGTACTTTAATTAATTGAGTATAATTTATGTTGATAATATTATGAGTAGTTTAATAAGGAAATTAAAAAAAATTGTATATTAGGAGAAAATTTCTTCCTAGTTTCAGCCATACATGGAGGAATAGGGGAAATTTTTTTTGACTAAAGTAGTGTTCATTAGAACAATTTAACAAAGAAAGTAAACACATTCATGAAATAATAAGAAGTATAAAATATTACGCAATCGCTTCTATATTGGCAACTAACTAGGTCAATGAGCTAGACATGTGGTAAGAAAATAAAACGTGAATAGTTACATGAAATCCATAATTAAAGATACACTAAAGGATGATAAGTAACAAGTAGATGTATTAGGGTTGTGGAGGTCTTAGATTGGTATCTTTATGCTAGTCACGATCAAGGATAAAATGAAATGAGTCATGACAAATTATATGTAATTGATATTATTGCTTAATTATTTTCAATTGTTAGTGGTTCACTTTAAGAGTTCTGTTAATTTCTCTCTTTAATTCTCACTCTCAAATTCACATCATCTCATGGTGAAATTAGGATCCAGTGGGATTTAGTTGTTTTTATGAAAGGAAATAGATTAAAAGTCGGAATTGGAAAGTGTGAGAAGATTTATGAAAAAAATTCTCTTTCAAATAAACCATACTCTGGCATTGTATTGTTTTTTCAGGTTTGGTTTTATCTTCTTTCTTTTGTTAGCCTTTCTTGGCTTTTCACATGTATTTTATGATAAAAAAAGACAAAATTTATTGAGAATTACTTTAATAAAAATTCTATTCTAAACCACTATAAATAGTTGAGACAGAGTGTGTGTTTATGCCATTAAAATCATACTAACAGCTAGCAGTTAATAAATTAAGTTATTAATTATTAGTTAACTTATTAATTACTTGAGTCAGATTCTTTATTTCAAAAAGAATAAATAAAACACATTATATAGCACATCACTTCAACTTGGTAGTTCAAAAGAAAACATCATGATGCTTGTGACTTGTTTCTTTGTTATGACAATAGGAATTCACTTATGCAGGCTGTGGCGGACTTAAGTTGTAACGAGTGGGGGCAACTATCCCACAAAGAAAGAGAAAATTACACACACATATTTTATAATTATACATATTTTTCCTATGTTTTATATAAGAATGCCCCATATTTTTTAAGATTCAATAAAGAGAGAAAATTTTTCCTTTAAACAAAAATTAAAATTAAAATGCTTGAAATTTTACTTATTATACACATTGACACATGTTATGGGCGTTTTCTAGATAGAATGAATGGATTAGTGAAAGACCGAAGAATCAGAATCAAAGTCTTTATGCAAGGCCGAACTTAGAATGAGATCGTTGGAACCATGCCTCAGTTCACACAATGTGAGCTTACAAACCTCTACCGACCAAAGAAGCAACGAGCTCCCCATGGCATCATAGGAAACAGTCTACATCTGACAGATATAGTCTAAGCACTCTATCAACCCGCAACTCAGCCTCCATAGTCTGACAATGATTTGTCCCACATTTATTACTTGGCGTCTAACATTTAATGCCCAACAACAGATGTAATCATAGTTCAACAATGATAAATTGCGGCTTATAACCCTCCCGACCTCTATAAATAAAAATAAGAGGGGGAGCCATAGAGAAAGAAAAAAAAAAGAGATAGGTAAAAACTCTATTGAAAACCAAAAAGCTAATAAAAATACTGTGGACGTATGGGTCAACCAGACTTTAACTGAATCACGATAAAAATCTCCTTTGTTGCCCTTTCTACTACTACTAAATTCTTCTTTACTTCACAGAATTTTTTTGTTTCTTTAATAGCAGTTTGGTTCTCAAAATCCCTAATTGATCAATTATTAAATGTCAACAACACACTTGAAAGGAAAGATCAAAAATAAAAATAAATGTTTAATTTAAATTAAATATTTATTTTTAATAATCTAAAATTTTAATTTTATATATGTATATTATCTCCATAAACTAAAATTTCTGTGTCCGCCGCTATAAGCAAGAGTGAAAATGTGAGTTTGAATACATTTTCACTTGTTTGATTGAACAAGTGAAAGTGAAAACGGAAGAAAATGAAATTTGGAATGAAAATATGCTTGGGCCTAAGAAAGACTTCTCACTCCAAATGTGGAGTGAAAGCCAAGCGAGAAGGGGATATAAATTTCTTTAACAAAAATGCCTTTAACTTTTAAGAGATGTGTTCTTAACTTGCAAATCAAATAAGGTTATAATTGTCATTTTCACACATAAAATTTTCTTGGAGAAAATGCATTTTACATGTTTGATATTTTGTTGAGTGACAAATTGTCCCTTAAATTTTAAAAATCTATAAATTACATCTTTAAATTTTAAAAAAGTTACAAAGTATCCCTAAAAGTTTGAAGAAATCTACAAAAAGGTTAGTTGGCTATTAATTTTAATCCTAAAATGATAAAAATATTGCATATACATTGTTAATATCATATTTCTTTTCCTATAACGTATCTATGCACTAAATGTGTTATTAGTTCTAATCATTCTTCAAATTTAGATTATAAAACTTATATTTCTATAATAAAATAAAACATTTAATTTGAGTTCGCCCTTTATAGTGAAGAAACAAATCTATCAACAAAATATATGCAACACATTTACTAGTTTAATTAGAGTTAAAATTAATAGAAAATTAATATTTTCATGGTTTCTTTAAAGTTTAAGGGTAATTTATAACTTCTTTAATGTTTAAGAATGTAATTGATAGGTTTTTAAAATTTAAGGAGATAATTTGTTACTGAATAAAAATTCAAAGGAATAAAGTGTATTTTTTTTCAATTTTCTTTCTTGACTTTGTCTTATAGTGACAAACATAATAAATGTTTTATTTTATCTTGTTTTCTCTCATTTTCCACTTCATTTAAACACAATAGATGAAATTATTTTCTTTATCATTTTCTTTCTTCCTATTATTTTTTTTTCGTCACTCCAACCAAAATACCATTTTTCTATTCAACATTCATTGCTACAAAAAAAAATTAATTTAGTGGATTTAGACTTACTTTATTATGAATTTAATGAAGAATCATTAAAACAACCTAAGATATGTCAAAAACAAATATATTTGGAAAAAAATATAATAGTTTTAAGATTAGGAATTTTTGTCTTATTCTAGTTTGTAGATACTTGAATTCTCTTATGCTAAAATCCTAGAAAGAAGAAAAAGAAAATAGTTAAGAAAGTGAGACAATAGTATGCATTAGGTGATCAATTCAATGTGAAGGCCTGGTATAAATATATTGCCATTAATAATATTTTGAATGAAAAATATAATAAATAATTAAATAAATGAAATAAAATAATGATTAAGGTTGTTTTTCAGAACACGCCAGATGCCCAGGTCATAAAGCAGGTACATGTGGTATGGTGTTTCTCATATCCTCGTGTCCTAAGCTTACTGCCGATCCCCGTTTCAATGCAATTGACATGTTTTCCACTTCTTCAACAAAGCGAAACACACAACAAATTGGATTCGTTTATTTGTTTTCCAACATGAAACCTATGGCTTCGCCAAATTACTCGTGTGACGCTGTTGTTTTGTGTCTCCTTTTATAGTTGCCAATCAATTTTATAATAATTAAAGTGCATATTTAGTGATGGATTCACCACCTTCATGTATTCATAATGTAGAGATTTCTTGGACATATTCATAATTCATAATTCACCTATTACATCCTTAATTCATTTAGACCTTTTTTTACATTAGCACATAATAGAAACATATAGATTGTTTTAAAAAAATATGATTTTCATACTGAAAATGAAACTAGCCAAAAAGTAAAGATTTCACTGATGTGAAAAGTGCTCTTCCTAAAACTCTATGAAAAGATGTTTAGATAATTTTAGGCCTAATCAGGAAAAATGTGAATCTTGTAAAAGCAAAATACACTGATTAAAATCATGAATTCATGAGTAAATAAACTTAGAACAAGCTAAATCAAATTTTTAATTGATTAATTTATTTTAATTAAAATAATATTATGAAATAGTATAGTCAATCAATTTATTATAAATTGGATTACTAAATGCCAGATAATATTATTTATTTATTAATTCAAATAAGTGATGATATTATTATTAGATTTCAATTTTAGCATAACACTTAAATTATCAATGAATATGTTGTTATGTAAATCATATTTCCTAAGCTATTAATGATAAAAATGTTAGCTCAATCTATTTCTAAAAGGAGAAGTCTCTACGCTCATCCTTTATTATTATTATTTTTTTTGTTTTTCCATTGAGATAAAAAATTTAGATCTAATGACAAAATTTTCGGTAGAGAGAAGTTAACCTTCCCTCTTGTTTTCTCTCTTTCACCTCTTCTTTCGCAACAGTAATGGACATTGGATCACCATTTATGAGTTCAATCAACAAATTTATCATTTACGCGTACGGATGCTGTTGAGTGTGGTTATATATAATTAATGTTGTTGCTCAACTATTTTCAGCAGTTAGTGTCCCACTTAAGAGTTCTGTTATCTCTATTCTTTAATTCTCACTCTCAAATTCACATAATGTAACAAAGAAATGGGGACCTACAGTAGGCTTCAGTTGTTTTTGTGAAAGGGAGAGAATTAATTGAAAGTGGGAATTGGAGAGTAGGAGAATATTTATATCCCAGTTGGCATAGCGAAGAAAGCAAATCCTCTTTCAAATAAACATAACCTAGCATTGCTTTTTTTTTTTTTTGGGTTTGGACTTATTTTGTTTCTTTTGTTGGCCTTTGCTGGCTTCTCACATGTATTTATGACAAAAAAAAAAATTATTAAGAATTTTTTGATAAAAAAATCTATTTTAAACCACTAACACAATTGAGAGAGTGTGAATGTTCATGGCATTAGAATCATACTGCAAAATGAATTATTATAAGTGTTTGGTTTTTTTTTTTTTTTTACTTATGACTGATAACTAAATACTCTCAAATGTTAACGTGTTACTGAATTAGAAATTCGCAAATGGACCTGATTTCATATTCGATTTTTTACATAAGAGCGAAAAATTATATGTCAACAAATCATATTTAACACTTGAAAAATTAAGAAAATTAAATTCAATATTTGATGCCTTTCAGTAAGGTTTCAAAAGTTATTGTTGGTGGCAAATTTGACAACTGAAGTTTGAAAAATTAACTCCAAAAAGGTTGACAAAAAAAAATGAACATTAGTCTTTCACATTCCAATGCATGGGACATGCGGGATCTTCTTTATCAGCATAACCATTTCTTGCTCTTATCTTTTGCACCAAAGCAACAAATGGTATTGATGTGATCATTCCAAATAGTGATACCAATTCTACATTGGTTACTCAGTTATTTATGTGGCCATTATTTATCACATTAATTTTATGTAAATAAGAGAAAAAAAAACACAAAATATATCATACATAAATCATTTTAATATAAATTTTATGATATTATATTTATAAATATATTGTATCTATCTTTCTATTATCTATCATGAACAATGCCTATTTAAATATTTTTCCATTCATCCTAATTTTTTCCGGTTGGAATTTTTTAATAAGAAACAATGCACATATATAAGAATTCAAGATTTTCAATAACCATCTTGACTGGTCACTCTATTTCATCACATATCACAAAAATAATACATCACTAATTAAAAAAAAAAGTAAATAAGAATTATAACGGTTGCATGCATCAAATTTCATTTCATGATCACATTACATTAATTGACCCTACTAGAAGTGTGAGTAGATATTTTGATATATTGAAAAAAAATTACATTTTTTTAAAAAGAAAACTATTCGTCTCATAATTTTTTTTTCTAACGATGTAAAAAATTAGGCCCTTTTTTTTATCCAAATAGTAATACTAGTATCATGTCTAATTAAGAAATTTTAGTTCAGCCATTATCTTTGATGTCAAACGTCCAATCTGAGCTTATGATTGATTATCAGTGCTTCCACTTATGTTTTGGGAGGTGAATACATAATCTATAATTGTTTAGTTCTTTCCCTTTTTTTTCTTTTATTATTAATTAAGAAAGGTGTTATCAGTTAGAATATAAATATTATTAAATGCTTGCATATTTGACATAGTTACATTTTTTCATTTACCAGTGTTTGTGTGCACGTGTGTATATATATTATAAGAATCTAACATACTAAAGGTGAGAAGCACAATCAAGTTGCAATGCACTTTCATTTGTTATATTTGTATAATCTTGAATTACTCGTGCCTTTTATTCTTTTCTTTGACTTTTTTTCCTCTATTTCATTCTTCAATATCAGAAGGCTTGTTTATAAGTTCAAATGCAATATAGAGTTTTGCTTATACAAGCAATATTTAGCTAAATCAGCATATATGTCGATTAAATAAATCCTCAAATGCAAAGTTTTGAAGTGGAGTGTTCCTTTTTTTAACTTCTAAAAAAAAGCATCTGGAAAAAAGTAAAAATCTCAACAAAATATATAAAAAAATATTATGTAATGTTCTTACAAAAAAAATTATACAAAAATATAAAATATGTCAAAAATTAATTTTGGACATATCGCTTTCAATTTCATGCAAGTTGTTGATAGTCATAAGTAGAATTTAAAAAGTTAACTAGTGTAATAATTTCAAGAAGACTAT
>JANHAO010014311.1:0-15386 GCA_026873985.1 Saraca asoca | reverse complement strand
TGCAATGCACGATGAATGCAATATAAGATGAACATTCAACCTTTAATATCCAATCCACAGAATGTATAGTCTTGGATGCGATAGGACTCAATCAAATTGACCTACGGCACCTATCCAAACTAACACTTCCCACTAGCACTTGTTACCAGATCTAGTCCTAACAACTTTACTTTCTTGGCTCAAAACAATCTATCAAATATCTATATGTTCTTCCATCAAACATCTCAAACAATACCATCTTAATACTAGATTGGTAACTTGTGACTATGGACAAATCTAGTAACAATAACAATTTTAATCGGTAACAATTCTTTGTGACTTACATGTATCATAACTTATCAAAGAATAGGGAAGGAATATTTAAAATTGGTATAACTCAATTTACTAGTTCAATGAGCTACATTAATTCCTAAATTCAATCATATTTCCTTCAAATCATAGCCCTAAGCTCAATCAAAACTATTAGTTTAACCTTCCTATCATTATGTAATAAGACAAAGCATGGTCTATCATACATTCCTAACTAATGAATCATCTAAATGAACAAGGAGGGGATTTTTTCTACTCGTTTATCTTCTTTATCTAAAATCTATAAGGCATAACTAATTCAATTCTACTTTCAGCTAAAATATTTATTTAACTTCAAAATTTCCACACTTATAGATTTTGATTATATTCATCTCCCTTTATAAAACACCATTTTGATACATCTTAACATCATCCTTCACTCAACATATATTTCCCATAATATCTCCAAAATTTAACCTTATAAGCTTCTATACAAAATCCATAAAAAAAATACTTTTAGGATAGTAAGTTATTTACACCTATAGTTAACAGATACTCATTTGCAAAAAGCAAAACTAAATTACAATGCAGTATCCAAGAAACTTTAAATTTCAATTACCGTCATTGGTCTAGATTAATTCTTTATAGCTTTTACTTTTTAGCATTCCTCTTGTAATCTTTCTTGCGACACTACATAACTAAGAAGCTTTACATTAGTTGCCCAAATTTTACATTTAGGGAATTTTGCACAGAATTTAAGCTCTCTTAAAGCCTGCAATACTATTTCCATATATTGATCATGTTCTTTCTTGCTTTTAGAGTATACCATAATATCACCAATAAGCACTTAAGAAAAACAAATTATCTATTCATAAAGTTAACATGTAGTCATTTTCAAGAAACCATTCCATCTGTCTTCAATCATTAATTTAATATTCAAACCATTTGCATAAGCTATTCTTAGCTAATCATCATGCCTCTTTCTTATTTTTAATCTTAAATCTTTAATTCTTCTCTTATTATCACATTTACTCATTTTGACCTTTGACTAATTATACCATCTCCCATTCATACTTACTATAGACATCATATGCATTCTATATGACAAATTCAATGTTTCAAAGGTCACCACCTATTGGGTTCATTAAGAGCCTTCTAATCATAATATCATTCTAATAAGAACATTCTCTTAATTTCTATTAACTTAAGTTATAAAACAAATAACACTCATAAAGAAAATGAGCCTTTTAATCAGTTACTCTAACATTTACCCATTTTAGCCATATAGTATATATACTCCTTTGACAATTCCCTCTCTATGAATCTTTAGCAAATGATATTTCAATCTCTAGTCTATTTTCAAGAAATATCTCACCCTTTGCAACTAGCTAAACAAATCCCTGATATAAGGGAGGGATATACTTAGGTGATTAAGCCTCTATCAAGTGACTCTTATAGTTGAGGTTTTTTTTAACTCTTCTAATTTCCAAGGGTGCTATATGGTAAGGAAGAATAGAAATAGGTTCCATATCGAGTACAAAATCAACAATAACTGGATTTCCCAATCTAGTGGCAATTTAGGTAATTTATCAAAAAACACATTGAGAAATTAACATATCACCAAAATCTCACTTGGATTTAGAATAATTTGTCTCAAGTCTTTCACCACGGCTAAATAAACTACACATCCCTCTTTAATAACTTACAAGCTTGTACGTTTGAATTTAAACTATCTACCTCAATTACTTGTTCTTTTTGAGAGATTATAGGAGAAAATTTGTTCTTATAGAGTGTAATTATTGTATCAAAACTATTCATGCATGCACAGTGTTGGGAAGACCAATCCATACCTAGGGTTGCATCATAGTCAATCATATCTAACATGACTAGATTTGCATATACCCGATTATCTTCTATTATTATAGCATAATTTCTATACAAGTAGTCAGCTAAAAGAGTCTAGCAAACTGGAGTCATTACTATTATCGATGATTCCATTGATTCACCAAATCCATTTATTAATGCGGCAAAACTATAAGGAATGGGTAGCTCTAAAGTTAAATAATATTCGAGGTTATAATTCATGTATTTTCAGAATATGATATTTGGGCTTCCTGTCTAGTAAGATTATGAATTCTCGTAGTGACTTCATTAGGATTTCTTCCTTGATTATCCTTTCCATTGTTTCTACCAAATATAGCTAGTACTGTCTTGGAAGCTACATGTTAGGTTATTGATTGGTTTTGGAGACGAGTTTGAGAATTTACACCATATCTCGAGACACTTACACTCATGGGGCATTCCCATGCTCTATGTCTCGGCTTTCCACATCAAAAACATCTCATCAGTTTCCTTCCACACAGTCCATAATGCTTTGCATTACAAATTATGCATTGTGGCTTCTGAACATTAAGTTTCCCCTGATTTTGGATTACATTTCTTCCTTAGGACGAAGTAGAAATAATTGAAACTAATTGACCTATTACCTTTCTTCTTGTAGCTGGATACCACAATTGAAATGATCCAATATAATTTCTTTTCCACTTACCAAGTGGTATTCCACAAACTAGAATTGATTTTATGCTTGATGCAATACTAGTTTTTTTAGTTCAAGCTCTTTTCTGACTACCAAGGGACATTTCTTTTTCGCAGTGCTCTTTGGACCTCAATTCAATCCATAAAGCTTGATTCATAGCTTGTTGGCACATTATATTTGGATTGATTTTGATTTGATCAAAATAGTAATCATGGAATACTGGTACAAACCTTTCTACCCTCATAGTTTCATCAGAAATCAAGTAAGTTACATATCAAGAAAGCTGAGTAAATTGAACCTCATACTCACTTATGAATAAATTTTCTTATTTCAAATTTTTCAAACTTTCTGGCATTCATTTGTTGGACACTAGGAGGAAAGAATCTATCGATAAAATTTTTTTGGAACAATGCCCAAGTTAATGGTTTACTATCAATAGCTCGTCTCCCGATACGTCCAATAATGTGCCAAATCATCTAGCCAGTACCCTACCAACTCTTTTAGTAAGGGTTCGGGACACTGTAGCATCTTACAATATCTCTCAATTTGGTTGAGAAACTGATATGAATCCACAGAAAAATCTATTTCTGTATATCGGGACAGTTTTAATTTTAGACATTTGTGAATAATTCTCAACCTACTCAGTTGCTTGCTTCTAGCAAGAGGAATTAGATCTCTTTCATTTCATGTAACCCTATTAAGCCCTCTATCCTAATCTAGATCTTGATTTTGTGTTAATGCTTATATTAGGCAATTCATTGCCTACTGTGCTAGGTTTTCTGCCCATTAAGGAACTTTAGGATTATCACCAACTTTATGGTGTGGACAAGTTTTTGCGATAATCAATCTTTCATCACCAAACCTAGATTCTTGGCTTTTCTGCCTTTTAGCTTTTACCGTAATCTACATCACAAAATCAATTAAATTCTCAAGACCTGCAAAGGTTCCAATTTAACTTTGCTTATATGAATACAAATTTCACTGTGTCAACGGGGAATGGCATCAGTAATATGTGCTCCCAGATACATACGTGCTACTAGTATTATTCCTATTAACACTTGATGAAACCACCATCACAAGACAACTCTAATCAACTTTATGAAATTCTATATGCAAGCCTAGACTCACAGATTTAGCCTAGACCATGCTTTGACACTAACTTCATCATAACCCAAACTCTTAGTCATGACTAGTATGAATATTAATCTTTGATTAATAATTAGCCTTTAACCTAACTTTTTTATTCATTTCTACTCATACTTGTTTTAATATTTCCTACTTACATATACTTAAACCCATTTGTTTAATAGAGGTATCAAAAACTTATAGACAAAGAAAGAAACATAGATATATAAATAAGTTTTTATAATGTACAGAGGCACTACCCAACTATGGCACACACCTATTTAAACTTCTATTCAAAAATTCTCAACAAGTTCTTAATAAACATATACTCCTAAATGACTCTCTATTGTGATGGTATTTATGTTAGCAGTGGCTTTCATGGGTTATTGCCCATCCTTACTTTTTAGAGGTGGGTTAACAACAAATTCTTGAGAATCTGAAAAAAAAAAAATAAGCCATAGAAGAGTAAGTCTAGAGCTCAATGAGATAAATCTGTATCTAACATATGAATTTATCATAATTTAACCACACACATATACATCATATCTTCAGAAAACATAACTTATGCTAGAATTAATAAACATATCATAAAGGCCTGGGGGATCAATCTCTAAGTAATATTACAATATATTTTAATTATCATACTATAAAAAACCATGATTTTCTCATGGTCTCAAGCCATCCTCATTAATCATTGTAAGATCAAATCATAATACCATATTGTATCCTAGCATTTCATAGGACTCAATCTTCACATGAGTTTATATCACATTACTTTACCACATTAAATCTTCCTTCAGGATTGCTTAGAATAATAGTTATAAATCATACTATTTATATAGCTTCAAGCCATCAATAGCCATGTCACATAATCAAGTCATATTTTATCACATTCCACTGTGCTCGGGATAACAATTCCAATAAATAAGCCATAAGCCATCGTTTTTGTTTATTATGTAATTCAATCTCATGATATCATATTTCAACATTCCATAAGATCACAAAACAGGTCAAAGCATATATATAGCAATAAGTATAAATTGCCTTTTTACTCCAATCTAGCCATAACCCACTTGTTCCAACCTTTTCCCTTCAGGCTCCCTCCTTATGCCACTCACTACATACTGAAACCTGCAGATCCAAGATCCAATTCATATAACCCATCCCATCAATCTCATCATTTCACATTTCATTCTTATCACATTATTACGATATCTATCTTTCACATATATTTCATTGCTGTTACAAACACATTCTCTGTCACACTATCTTTATAACTATCCACATTGCTTCCATAACATTTATGTATAAACAATTGCTAGGTTAATTAGTATTAATTTAGAAATTGCTCATTTAAGACCTCTTATCCATTGTATTCAATTTAGTTATATTTCAAATAAATTTAGACCTATGAAATTTAAAAGACTTCTTAGAGAGAAAGAAGTTTGAATTGAAAAAAATGAAAATATTCTAGAGGTGTGATCAGAATTGCGAGTAGAATTGGGTTTGAAATTTGAGCAAAATCACAACAAGAATCATTGGAGAAATTCAAGCAGAATCAAGGAAATTGAGTTGAAATACGAGTTTGCTCGCCAAATTTTGAAAGCTCTTGGAAGTCTAAATTTAAACAAGATTTGGATCATGATCTGAATTGAAAAATGAAGTAGGAAATATCAATTTGAATCATACAAATTTAGTTCAAAATTTGATTCAAATCGTAAAAACAAAAGTATCGAGTTTTTGCAAGCATGATCGTGGATTTAGTTCAAAAAAGTGTGATTCAGCTTGCACAAGTAAGCTTTTCATGAAAATAATAGAAAAATAGGGTAAACAACTTTCTATTCAACATTCTACTATAATTTCTCATTTTAACATGTTTTGATAGTTTAAATATGCACATAACTCAGTTATTTCTATAGCAAACCAATCAACCTATCTATAGATCCATTTAATCTCAAATTTGACCAACAATCACCAAAAACTCACTTCATCCACTTACACTAACTAATTAACAAATCATAAGCAAGAATACATTATAATTCATAAGAAAGGTAAGAATTACTCATCTTAGTAGCTAGAAACAAACAAATCAAATAGTTCTCACAAAGATCTTCAATATTCTTCAAGAACACAAAAGAAGAGTCTATTAGCTTTCAGATTTTCCAAGAATTTTTCCTCTTCATCCAAACATATATGATCAGATAATGGTTCCATTTAACATAAACAAGTTATATCTAATAGATTCATGCTCTAAAACACTAGAAAAATCATATTGATTCATGGGTTGAATAGTGACGTGAATAATGGCAGTAGATTTCAAAAATTCACAATTCAATTTTTTCTCCATGAATCAACAAGATTCTTATATCAAATTAAAGAGGATGAAGAGAAGAATGAATTATAAAAATATAAGAAATTTGCATGGAAGGATGAAAGATTACTTGAAGAGAAAGAAGGAGAGCTTAGAGAGAGAATGAACTTGGAGACGAAGGAAATGGGTTGCATGAAGCAATCAAAAATAAGCATAAAAGGAAGAGAGTAACCGCCTTTTAAGGGATAGAAATGGAAAAGAAAAATTGGTCAACTCCCACTTAACAAGTTTTGTAATTTCTCTTGTTTGGTAACTTTTCTGATTTCTTCACCTAAAGTCCAAAATTGACATGTTCACCAATCACCAGAAACCATGAAATTTTGGTACAAATTAGTTAAATTAGTTACCTTTGTAACAACTATAAGTTTACACTCGTTGGTTACCTATAGCCTTAGTTTTGATCTCTCTAAAATTTTTTCAAATATTAATTCTTGAAAACACAAATTTTGCTCCAAAAGCATTCAAATTGAAAATTTCTATTTTCTGAAGATTCCTATCATTGATACAATCTTTTTTTTTTCATTATGTATAGACACTTCGTATTCCAAAATTTATAATTTCAAATTCTCAAACTTTTAAATTTATCTTTTTTAGATTTTTTGAAAAGCCATTTTATTCTCCAAAATTCACTTTAGAAAATTCAGGATGTTACATATATACCCAACACGGAATGGGCATCACTAAAATGCTTCATATCTAAAATACATAGACATCATCTACTTTATCTTAATCATAAGGTTCAAATTATTATTTTTAGGAAGAATGGCGTCATCAACATATAAGACTAAAATCACAAAGGTGACCGTATTTATCTTAAAACAAATACACTAGTCTGCATCATTCTTCCTAAACCTAAAAGAAACAACATTCTTAACAATCTTGAGATATTATTGTCTAGGCGTTTTATTCAAATTCATATATGGATCTTTTCAATTTATACATTAAGTGTTCTTTTCCCTTTTCTTGGAAAACATCTTCTTGGTTCATGCAAACAATTTCTAACTAATCACCATTCAAGAAGGTCGACTTAACATCCATCTAGTGAAACTCTAGGTCAAATTGAGCTATCAACACCATACAACTCAAAATAATCTTCAGTTAAAAAAACGTAAGACAATTTTCTATAATCAATTCCTTAATTTTTTTAGTATGGCCCTTTGCCACCATTCTGGCCCTATACCTCTGAATCTTCCATTAAGTATCCTTTTTAGTCTTAAAGATTCACTTGCATCCAATAAGCTTATGACCTGCAGGTAACACCATGAAATCTTACACATCATTATAGAGCATCAAAAAATAATCTGTCATTTACAGCTTTCATCCATTCTAAAATATTAAGACCTGAAATGACTTCATGAAAATAGATGAAATCATTACCATTATTAAGATCAAATTCATGCTCCTACAAGTATACCACATAGCCATTAATAATTTCTGGTCTATAAGCTATCCAGGATTTCCTCAAGAGTACTTCATTTACAACACTTGGTTCTTGTCTACTACCAGCAAAGCATTACGCTTTTCAACTTCCCTCATTGATTTTACCATTTATTGTATTCGGTCATCTTCTGTATTAATTTGGTTTTTTCAACCAATGACAGTACTAATGGAATAACAACTTGTACTTTCTAAAAGAGATGTTACATGATTTCTTTTACTTTTACTATCTTACTAATCCTCAAAATTGACAAAATGATGCGCTTCAATCACCCTAGTGGTATGCATCGAACAATAAAATTTGCTACCTCTATAGCCGTTACAATATTCAATAAAGTTATCATCAATAATCTTCGAATCAAGTTACTTTGTAAATGGATTGTATGGCTTCACTTCAACCCTATAACCCTAAACATGGATACAACAATTCATATGGGTTTTTTTTTAACAAGCCTACCAAAGACTTGATTTAGAATATGCACCATGGTCTTTAAAGCATCGTCTCATAGAAAGTTTTGTAAAATTGAATGTGCGAACATGCATCCAACCATATCCATGAGCATGCAATTTTGCCTTCCTACGACTCAATTTTGTTCAGTTGTTCCAGGCATAGTGTTGTTAGTGTCAATTCCATAATCTTGGAGATATTGCATAAAGGAATCAAGATTTCCATTAGTTTCATCGAATCTCCATGATACTCACCACCTCTATCAGAAATGATGCACTTGATTTTCTTTCCCATTTTGAATGCCTTAAAACAAATATTTAAAGATTCTGACTTTTAGTAAGGATTTCCACCTAGCCAAAACTTGAATAATCATTGATGAATGTAAAGTATCAACATCCACCCATGTGGTCAATATAATCAGTCCACTAACATTAGTGAATCAACTCCTGGACATCTAGTCTTCTGGTTCTTTTTCTTGTCTAACTCGAGCAATAAGTTTCTTTTTTGATGTAATCAATACACGTACCAAAATAGATAAGTCCAAGTCATGAAGAATTTCTTCTTCTATTAATCACTTCATCCCTTTTGTAGGGATATCACCTAGATATCTATGCTATAGCATGGAAGATCTTGTATCAATTCTAACCCCTTTTGTTTTCAACCACAATATTCATTGAACAAACTAACTCTTCGATTTCCAAATGGCAACTATATACACAGGTCTAAGGAAACAACTGAAATCTATTCCTTCACATGGAAAGTGTATAAACAATGTCACTTGACTTTAAAATATGATTATAAAATAAACTTGAGGCAACTACTTATATATGCTTATTTTTCACTTTTCTACAATTTCTAATATGACTATTAGTTTTCTATCACTTAGCTTCCTCTTGTTCTTAACACCTATAATGAAATCATAACACAAATGATTGCACGTGTGTTTAACTACCAAATGTTTAATGGAATATCCACAATATTGAACTCAAAACACTAGATCTAGTGGAAACTTCTTAGTATATAATCTTAGCATTCAAATAAACTCTCTTGCTTCTTAAAATTAGGTTCCTTTGTTATCCTTTGGGTGTAACTTATTCCCACACCTAACACTTGATACATGTGAAACAAAGTGAGCACATTGACGTTTTCTTTCTTCATGTCATTTTTTATTTAACTAACAATAGAGATCATCTCACTGATAGTCCATTCAACCTTTGGGATATGATATGATGTCTTTAAAATAACAATTTGAACAGGAAGATGCTCCAAACACACTAGATTATATAACTATTTTCCAAATCCACTTTCATGTCCTTCAAGCGATTATAATAGTATACTAATTTTATGATATGCTCACAAATTCTAATAACACCATTGTAATCAATTTTATCCAGTGATAAGAGATAATGTCCTTATCAAACTTTATAAACTTTTCAACTATAGAGTCTATAAAGGTTTTGGCATTTGGAAAGTCAACTATACTTTTCCTAATGATTTTACCTATAGTATGTTTCATAACTATCTAGTACATTCTATTAGAGTGTGTCCACATTTCATAAAGAGCCCTTTGCGTAACAATAGAGTTATCATTTGTCATCAGCACTTCTTCTCTTAATGCTAAATCTAAGTTGTGATTGCTAGTTATGATATCGACAACTTAACCCAGATATCAACAACTCAATCTAGTCATCATAATTGGTCACATTCACCATTTTCATGGAAGTTAATTGCATATGTAATGAAAATTGAGGAAATAACAATTTATGATATTCATCATAAATTTTCAAGATTCATGTTTAACATAGTCATGCTATAATATTTCTTTAATAACTATGCAATTATTAACAGTACTACACTATGAAATCCAACATTGATAGGACATTTAATGCTTCATAATATAATATAAGAATTGAATGTTACATTCCTAAAACCTAACACCGATAAGGCATTTAAAAAATTTGAAAGCATAATAAGCAGTTTTGGAACCCACATGATCACTGACATACTATGTTAATAATATTACACTGATAGGGTGTATATATATATATATATATATTATTGACATAGCACTCTTCCAAAAATAATTTCAAAATTTTATTTCAGCAAAATTTTATGCAATTGGTCCTACGATAGGCAAGTACATAATTGCACAAAATTTTATGGCATAACATAAGTAACATAATTCCAATTTCATACTTATAAACAAGTAAAATTCAAATAATAATCAAACAACATCAAAAAAAATTTGGAACAATTATTAACAGTAGTCCCATATGTAGGAATCTTATAGTAAAATTTTCAAGAATAAATTAACATTCTAATTAATTGGGCAAAAAATAAATAATTTTTATTTCCAGGAAAAATTCATAAAAAATTTGAGCTCAGAGAGTGGAGATTAGTGATATAAGTTGCACATTCATCTATCGCCTCTACAATGCATATGGCGCTCTTACAACTTAGTGTCACAAATCAGTAGCTTTTCTAGCCATACTATATGGCACATGATGCCAACTCTTAGTCAAAATACCAACCTTCTAATAAACTCAAGCCACACATAGATAAATAATGGGGGGAAAATAAATTTTGCTCATCTATGCAATGAAATATATTCACAACATGTCCATAGGTAAACATAAATATGTAGTCCAAGCATCCACGTATACCATATCTCAAAAAATGCACCACAATCTCTAATGTATATCAAGAAGAGACTTTTAAAATAAGTAGAAGGACAACTCCATTTTATTAATATATGTCTCATTATATAGTGTGTAAGGGAAGTTTCTAAGCCACCATACTCTAATCTCTAACCCATGCTATAGTGCCTATTCAGATCATAGACACACCCCAAAAGAGTATTCTAAGCCAAAGACCTAATGGCACAAGTAGATATATTTGTTTTGAGTTAACATGAAGGCTTTTCTCCTAGCATGAAAAGGTTCTAATGCGCTATTTCATATGGATATTATTTACTGTGGGTTTTGGTTCTAAGCCAAACTCCAGTCAACAAAGGATTCTTTTGAGGACTCAAACTGTAATCTGGTTCCAAATGTCACAAATAAGCAAAAAAGGCAAGAAGAAGCAGAGCAACTAGAAACATAAAGCCTTTTAACGTCGTTCAGCCAAATTCGAACAGTACCAAACCCTTCGTCCATGGTAGTGTATTGACCTGGAAATATTTTTATAGAGTTTCAATATGGTGGTTTCTGTCTCTCTAGTGTTCATCTCCTTCCTTTTATTTATAAAGGAGAGGAGGTTACAATTATAATTTTACATGTCGTAAATCTATTACATCAAACATTTAATGTACAAGACAAAATAGACTGACTAAAATCTTGTAAATCAACTTTTATAGATTGCTCTCTGCAAATGGGCCCCATGTGTCTGCTAGGCATGACATATGCTTGTCCCCTGCATAGCGAGGTTCTAGCCGGGTGCCGCATCTCACAAAATGGAGCCTTCGGCTTGGGGAAGCTACTGTCTTTTGAGGCAACAAGGTCAAACTCGTTCTTTGTTGGAGCGAGCTTGCGTAGAGGAGATCGCTAGTGGTGCGAGTTGGAATTTAGCGTTCTGAGCATCTTGGCGAGCTGAGGTTTTGCAACATGTGAGTCATTTGCCAGCCCATTAAGGGGATTCTGAATTTCACCCATAACAAACACGAAGATAAAAATGCAAGAATTGTAACAATGTGCTTTTCTACTTGCACTTAATAAATAATTTATACTAAAAAGACACAAATACTCCCAAAATAGGAAAAATATGGAAAAATAATAATACATAAGTGTATTTGCTTCAAATTCGCACCACATGACATTCTCTTTATGCTTGATTTATGCCAACTTTTGTCCAAAACCACCAAGCATGTTTGCTTATCGAATTGGTTGACAAGGCTAGCTTGTGACATTATCCCTCACTTCAAAAGCAAATTCCCTCATTGACACATGAATCTAACACAGCTTCCATGTAGGTTTCTTCTATCGAGGCTGACTTCTCAAATCTTTATGTTAGTCTTTAGCCTGCTCCACTTGAGCTACTGTCTTAATCGCTCCATGCTTGTCTTTTTGAGCTAACATCATCTGAGAGGCTTTGATGAATGGCATTCTCAATCTAACATAGCTTTCAAGATAGTCATCATCTACTACTTCTCAGCTCCTCCCTTGAATTCCTCTTGACTTTGCCTCCTTGCACTCACACCATTGAAAATTTGCTTCCCTACAATCTTTAGGTAATTGCCTCCATAGCTTTAATGTCTTAGGCTTCGCTGCCTCCATATACTTTGTAATCTACCTCTATAAACTCTACTTTATTGTCCCAACACATACTCATATGTCACTATCTCAATAGTTCTCTAGTTCATCGCCTTTGCAATTTCTCCCATCTTACTGCCTCTACAGCATTCAAATTATTATGTCTACAACTTGTGCTTGCCTTAGTATCTCTACAACTCATAACACACTATCCCTGCATAGCTTTTGACCCACTACCTCTGTAGCTTAAGTGTGTGTTACTTCTATAGCTTGTGCGTTTGCTCAGTATCTTGGATCTCTACTACCAGGTATGCCCCATATCCAATATCTCATACAACTAATCTGAAGAAGCAAGTCTCATGCCTTGCTTTCGTGTAAGTCCTATACCTTGTTGACAAAATATAACTTGCTTGCAAGTCTCATACCTTACTTGCAAGTCTATTCACATTGGGTTTGATCGATCCATTATACTTTGTTACGCTACTTTCACACTCAATCAAATCCTCTGACCCTCTCTAAATTGACACCCACGTGGTATCTTAACCATCATAGCCTTTTTTGAATTGATATTATCTAGCATCTTAGCCCGCACGACCCTTCATAGGTTTGCACTTTACGGTGTTACTTCTTTGAAGTTGATTTTGGCTCATCTCTTATAACCCTCATAGCTACTCGCTACTATTTTGGCCCACCTAACCACTTCTTTGATGATCAGTGCCCTCTTTCGGCACCTCTTGAGTGGCATTCTTTAATGTTTAGGCTCTTCTAGCCTAGTCTAAACACATCATCCTAATGACTCTTTCTTCAAGCACATTCTCTTGATGACTCATTCTTTGAGCTTATCCTCTTAATGGCTGCCCTATATCAACAACATGATGGGAGTCAAGCATAGAGTATCCTCTACTCTAACTTGAGTTTCACTTTGCTTGTGTATGAGAAAAATTATGAATCCTAAGGTCATTGTCACAAAGTGTGTCCTATAATTATGTAGTGCTTGTCCGCTACTCCTTAAGTCATTACCTGCTACTCCTCTGCATGACTATGTAGCCCTACCTCACTACATCTAGTATCATTGTCCCTTGTCACGTGACTATGATGTGCTAGCTACTCTAGCATCTCATCTTGAATCTTATGGTTAGGCATTGTAGCTCACTCATTATAGCAACACAATTATTATGCACAATCGATCCCCCCTGAATAATCTCTTTCCCCTTCAGGTTTACTTATTTGAGTAAGATTTATGCCTCTAATACGATTTTGGACTACTCTAACCAAATTTGTCCGCTTAACACATCTTTTCAGACATGTCATCCCATAAGATATGTCAATTATCTATTGTGGCCATACATTTTAGAATGACCATGGCTTTACCCTCTAAGCTCCACTGATAGCTATTATATCCCTTGTACACGTAGTCAAGCTATCTTGGCAAAACCAAGGCTTTTTATGAGGCTTGCTACCTCTAGATAAGCCATCAAATCTCTTACCCTTTTAGATGGTTTTGCATTCCTTTGAATGCTATTATGAATTAGCACATAATTAATCTCATATGCTATATAGCAAGCCCATCAACTTCTGCACAAACTTACACCTGACACATCATTTATATTCCCTTGAATGCAATATCTTGCACACTAGCCCTCGAGTCACTCCAACCTTTTTCTACCTCTCGGTCAATTCCTTAGCAACATCTCTCTGCTATTTCAATGATTGTTCGCTTTACTCACAACCCCTATATGCTTTTGACAAGACAAATCCACCAACTGTAGCTCGCCTGATCTACTTTCCACCACCAACCAAGCTCTAATACCAACTATCACGGGCCAGTAACTCTTCTAGCCATACTGTGCAGCACATGATGCTAACTTTTGGCCAACATGCCATCCTTCCAATAAACTTAGGCTACACCTGGATAGACAATGAGGCAAAATAGATTTTAATCACCCATACAATGAAATCTATAAGCAAACATGAGCGTATAGTCGAAGTATCCGCATATACCGAGTCTCAAAGAATAAATTATATAAATAGCATCTAGTGTACATTGAAAAAGAAAATTTTTAAATAAGGAAAGCAACCATGCCATTTTATTAATATAAACCTAGTTACATAATTTTAAGTGTGTAAGGAGAGTCTCTAAGCCATCATACTCTGATCTCTAATCTGTGCCACAACACCCACTCGGATCACCAGACATGCCCCTGTAAAAAGTATTCTAAGCCAAATTCTAATGGCACAAGTAGATATACCCTTTTTAAGTTCATATAAGAGCTTTTCTCTTACCTCGGAAGGGTTTTAATGCACTATTTCATATAGACACAAAAATAAAAATGCAAACATCACAAGCATGTATTTTTCTACTCGCAATAGACAAAAGATTTATGCTACAAAAATACAAATACTCCCAAAACGGGAAAAATAGGAAAAAATAATACACAAATATATTTGCTCCCAAATGCCCACCAGAGGACCCACTCTTCATACGTAATTTTTATGCTAAATATTGTCTAATGCTGAGCAAGTTTGCTATCAAATTGGTTCACAAGGCTAACTCGTAACAATCTATTGCACGTGGACAACACATATCTTTGGCCACTACATCATTTTCCTCACCATATGGATGATTTTGGGTTTACAAACCCACTTTCCAGCATCATGACCAGATTCTATTTTTCCCACATATTCGACCAACTCTTATCAAATTTATGTGTAGGTTTTCTACATATAATTTTTCTACACTCAACCATTGAATCTGTTAGCCTTAGAGTAATATTTTATCAAATCACTCTAAACTGTATGTTTATTTTGATGTTGAAAAATAAAATTTTAGAAAAAATGAAATTTTAAATATTTGCTACTAACTTTTATTTTGATTTTAGGTTACAACATCATTTGATGCAAATAAAAGAAGAGTATTTGTCATGATATCTTTTA
>JANHAO010014310.1:0-15399 GCA_026873985.1 Saraca asoca | reverse complement strand
TCTTAATGTAACATAACTGTAGCTTGTAATTAATGCATGTAACTCCTCCTTCCTCTATAAATAGGATTGCATTGTTAGAAGAGGGGGAAAGGAGGCCAAACTCTGTAAGTAGAAACTCTACTAAAATCATTTCTTAATACAATAATAAAATCTCCATCATGGACATAGAGTCCAGTACCACCTGGATTTAGCCGAATCACGTTAAACTCACTGTCTCTCCATCCCCTCTTCCTCTCGACCTATCTTTTTCTGCATTTTGGAAGCAGTATTGGATCCCTGAACTCCTCCCATTGGCCAGAATCTGGAGCTCTCTGCACAAGCCAAATTTTGATGTCAACATTTTGGCACCGTCTATGGGGACCATTTGCTCTATGAAGTCTCCATTGCAGCCTAACAATGGCCAGAGGAAGAATAACTCGGAGCTCAACCACTCCATCCCTCCAACTGATGGACACTCCCATTGTGGGAGCTCACCAATAGTGTGCTACTGCTCCTGAAACTTAAGAGGCACAAACACCCGACTAATCTCATCTAGTGCTCGAAAGCACGGTAAGAGAGCTAGCAAAAATCATCAAAGCACTGGAGTAAGCCCAAGCTCAGAGCATGCAGAAACAAGAAAAACTCATGGCACAACTCCGGTAGCTTCGCAAACAGGCTCAAAAGAAAACTCATAAAGATCATGATAGTCAGCAACTGGGGGGCTCTCAACGAGTAGGAAACTCCACCCCCCAGTTTGAGACACAGAACCAGACAATGGAGGAAGTCCTTCGCAGGCTCGAATGGCTAGAAGACCATCCATAGCCTCAGAACCATCAGCCTCGCTATGAGGAAAGCTCCCTATTTTCTGTGGAGATCTAGATGCAACCTCCCCATAGAAACTCAAAGTGCCCGCTATCCCGCTGTATAATGGGAACAGTGACCCAAGCGACCACTTGGATGCATTCAACACCAAAATGGACCTCCAGACTATTGACCCCTCATGAAGTGCCGCGTCTTTCCCATCACATTAGGGGGAATACCTCGGGCATGATTCAGGTGGCTCTCGGCTCACAGCATCAGCAACTGGGAAGAATGCCAAAAGAAATTTATTGACCAATACCGAGCACTGAAGAAACAATTCGCCCCTCCTTGCCATCTTACAATGATTTTCCAGTGCAAGGATGAGCTGCTCAAGGACTATGTAACTCGATTCAGGCACGAGGCCAACTCCATGGAGAATCCCTCAGAGGAAAGTGTTCTAACAGCTATCTCAGTGGGACTTCATAAAAACGGTAAATTATACCGAAGCCTCTACAAGTCCCCCGCTCGAGACCTCACTGAATTCTATGACCAAGTAACCAAACAAATATGAAGGAAAGAAATCTTCAGAATGAAGGAACCCAAGCATAAAGTGAGCCATAGTGGTCCCACCACGAGCAAAAAGAGGGGTAACGAGAGTCACAACAACCCCACTCCTCATCTTGTGAAAAAGGCAAAATCTCAGCGACCTGAAGACCGCTTCAAGAGCTATAGCATCCTGTCAGACACACAGGACCGAATCTTTGCCGTGAAAAGGCATACCAAGGACTTTGAAATGCCCAGACCATTGAGGGCACCCATCAAGTCCAGAGACTAAAGCAGATTTTGTGCTTATCACAATGAGGCTAGACACACCACCTCAGACTATCGAGTGTTGAAGACGCCATAGAAGACCTCATCAAAAGAGGCTGACTACAGGATTATGTGGTAAGACCATCGAGATAACGCACTCAATAGGCTCAGTGAGTTGCCATCCGAGAGCCTGAGCCCTCCATCAGAACCATATTCTGATCCTATAGCATCCATTTGTCATCAATGGTGACTAACTGTATTAACTATTATACACTGAATTAATGTAAGTTACCTATTAGCTAAGCATTATCTAGATAAAGAGTTTTCACTTCGTCATTGTTATCTTGCTACAGTGAATGATTTTCACCTCGTTATAGCATTACTATGCAATCTCAATACAATGAACGGTTTTCACCTCGCTATAGTAAAACCAAAACAAAACAAAATCGAGGGTGAGACAGCCTTGAGCCTACCTTGCAATACCTGAGGGTGAGACAGCCTTGAGCCTACCTCATGGCTTTAAAAATAAAATCGAGGGTGAGATAGCCTTGAGCCTACCTCATAATGCCCAAGGGTGAGATGACCTTGAGCCTACCTCGTGGCTTCAAAAATAAAATCGAGGGTGAGATAGCCTTGAGCCTACCTCACAATGCCCGAGGGTGAGACTACCTTGAGCCTACCTCGTGGCTTCGAAAACAAAATCAAGGGTGAGACAACCTTGAGCCTACCTCGCAACGCTTGAGGCTGAGATGGCCTTGAGCCTACCTCGTGGCTTCAAAAATAAAATCGAGGGTGAGACAGCCTTAAGCCTACCTTGCAATGCCTGAGGGTGAGATGGCCTTAGCCTACCTCGTGGCTTTGAAAATAAAATCGAGGGTGAGACGGCCTTAAGCCTACCTCGTGGCTATGAAAACTCAAACAAAACAAAAACTCAGTGAATGATTTTCACCTCGCCACAATAGAACAAAACCCTAGCCACCAGCCCACTACGGCACAAAGAAACTGAAACAAAATCATTGTAACTTTCACACGAATTTCCCACAGCTCTCATGCGGATGGATTTCCTATAACTCTCATATGGATAAGTTTCTCATGTCTCGAACGAGATCTCTCGGGCACAACTCGCATGCGACCCCTCTTTGTCACTCACAACAGATTGAGCAGTCATAAAAATAAAGCACAGTCGATTGACAAAAAGAGCATTTCATTAATCATCAGAAGTGTACAAAAAGACCTCGGCCAGCGAGGCAAAATTACATCAAGAGAAGAAGTGCAGAAATAAAGGCAAGAAGCTCAACGACCTGGCACAACCATTCCTACAAGAAAAGCAGAAAGTCGGTCATTAAGCTCGTGCCTGCAGGAAGGATAGCTACTACTAAGCTGCTCCTACTTATATTCCTTCGGTGTGTCCCCTGAGCTAGACCCAGAGCAAATCAAAAAGTCATAAAAGTCGACTGGCCAGGTAGCAGCACCACAAGCTACGGCCGGAGGAGACGGCCTGGAAACAGCACAAGATCCCCCAAGAGCTCGCCAGGTGGATCCTATGATGGAGCCACATGCAATGGACTATCCATGCCTTCCGGCACTTTACAATAGGCCATCCATGTCTCAACAAGCTTCGTTGGAAGCCAAAACACCAAAACATAGAGGGCTCTTCAGTCCCCTTCATTAAGTTTCTCTGGGACGAAAGAGAGAATGCCCCAGGCAATAAAAAGACCCGCTCAACCCTTTGAAGAATCCAGAAGGTATCTAACCTGATCTTTATCTAACGACCCCAAACGAGCGACAACGCCATGCCAACGGCCAAAAATGGCAAACAGAAGAAAGCATGGCCTAAAGCATAACAGAAAGACAACTGACATGACACTTCGATCAAGGGAGGACACTGACTGAAGATACAAATCAAGCCTTGAAAACTTAAACTCCCGATCTATAAAGCAAACCGAGAGTTGGGGGGCTTATGTTATATACAAAAAATGGCCTCGAGAGCTTATGGCCCCGGGCACGCCAAAGGCACTCAGCGAGCTTCGCTTCGTCCATGAAAAAGTGAAACAATGAAGCAGTCCTGGCACCATCCTGCAAAGCAAGCATCACCTTGCGAGGTATCGAAGTAGTGACACAGTGAGAAGATCACAAGACCAGCTCGTCAAGCAATCGATCACCCTGCTCAAGCCCGCTACCTCGCTATAGTAACATCAAGCTCACAATAGTAGGTCCCCATGACACCCCCGAGCCAGGAATTCCCACTTGGGACACCTAGCACCTCGTTTGGCATAGGTGTACCAAGTAACAGACCCAAATAGACACAAGTCTACAACTGGCCAAGGGGGCCCACCCCACAGCTTATATTCTGCAGTAGTCGAATTATAGCCTTTTACTGTCTTTTCCATTTATATCTTGATGTAACATAATTGTAGCTTGTAATTAATGCATGTAAGTCCTCCTTTCTCTATAAATAGGATTACATTATTAGAAGAGGGGGAGAAGAGGCCAAACTCTATAAGCAGAAACTCTACTAAAATCATTTCTTAATACAATAATAAAATCTCTGCCATAGACGTAGGGTCCGGTACCATCCGGATTTAGTCGAACCGTGTTAAACTCGCTATCTCTCCATCCCTTCTTCCTCTCAGCCTATCTTTTTCTACACTTCAGAAGCAGTATTGGATCCCTGAACTCCTCCAGTTGCCCAAAATCTGGAGCTCTCTGCACGAGCCAAATTTTGACGTCAACAGTATTTTGGTCAGCTTGTATTCAGGGCTTTCTGATGTAATGCTGCCTCATTGAGGTCTTTTAATGAATAAATTTTTTTTTTACAATCTGTGTGATGCTCTTATCTCTCACGTATACATTGCTTAAACAATCTGAGTGATCTATTCATGTCTGGAAAATCACATGAGAGCTATGAACATTTGGCCACAAGTGAGCTGTGAATTAGAGTGATCTCACATTCTGGTTGATCTCGTGGCTAATCAAGTGATTAACTTCGCATGGGAGCTACAAATAATTGGTCACATGTGAGCTACAAAATGAAACAATTTCATCACCTTAACCAAATAATCAAATCGTTAATTCTTTATGCTTCAGCAAGCACATATCTACGCTGGTAAAGCAAGTGTTTTTTAGTGCCTCCACACCTCAGCAAGCAGCAACTATGCTGGCCAAGTGAGTGTTTTTTATTGCCTTTGCACCTCAACAAGCCCGCAGCTACGTTGGCATAGTGAGTATTTTTTAGTACCTCCGTACCTCAGCGAGCATGCAGCTACACTGGCATAGTGAGTGTTTTTTAGTGCCTCTGCACCTCAACAAGCCCACAGCTATGCTGGCATAGTGAGTGTTTTTAGTGCCTCCGCACCTCAGCGAGCACGTAGCTGCGCTAACATATCAAGTGTTTTTTAGTGCCTCTGCACCTCAACAAGCACACAGCTGCGTTGGCATAGCGAGTGTTTTTTAGTGTCTCTGCACCTCAGTGAGCCCGTCACTCAACTGGCATAGCAAGTGTTTTTTAGTGCCTCCTCACCTTAGTGAGCCCATAGCTTAACTGGCATAACGAGTGTTTTTTAGTGCCTCTGCACCTTAGCGAGCCCACTACTCAATTGGCATAGCACCATTAATTCTTCTCCAGAATGAGGTCCAGGGGGCCTCAACCAGACCAGAGGTCACAATTGGAATAAAATTCTTCATGAGGTTTGTGAAAATTGACTGCATGCGAGCTACAAATATTGCAAATGCTTAAAAGCAAGAGGGGAGAGAGTGAATGACATCAAACCAATCGGCAAACAGCATTCACCAAAACAAAGTAATCACATTTACATTCAGTCCAAAATTTTGGAATACAGTGTCAGTGTATAACTCAGACCGAGCCCCCCGGCTCTTGCCTAGTACTACATTAGAGAGGCTGGGGCTACTGCCCTGTAGGCTGTACCACATACTCCCTTAGATGACCCCTTCTAATTAAGTCCTCAATTACATCTCTAAGGGCCAAACAATTCAAATTTTCATGATCGACCTCGTTATGATAGGCACAGAACTCATCTATGTTCCTTTGCCTGAGTGGGGTCTTCAAAGGTCTGGGCCTTCCGAAATATTTCCTATCTCTCTTCGCCAAGTAAATTCTATCTTGAGAATCCAATAGGATGCTATACTAGTTGCAATGGCCTGAGCATTGAGGTCACTCACCCTTGGACTTTTTGGACTTCTCTACTATCTACTCGGCAGAGTGATCGCCCTGTTCTATGTCTCTCCTCTTCTTGCTATGAGAGGAGCCAGTCTTTTCATCCTTCTTGTCAGACCTTTCTGAGCCAAAGGTCTCTTCCCACTTGATCTGCTTAGCAGCTCACTCGTAGAACTCGATGAGATCCTTGACCAAGGACTTGTATAGACTCTTTATAACTTTTCATCTTTGCGAAATCCCGTGGAGATGGTGGCTAGCATGGTTTCTTTAGACGGATTTTCCTCTAAATTTGCTTCAAGTCTAAATCTAGCGATACATTCTTTTAGCAACTCGTGCTTGCACTGAAAGACCATAGCGAGGTGGTAAGGGGGCACAAGTTATCTCTTTAGCACTCGATACTGGCTGATGAATTTTTGTTGGTAGTCTTCCTAACTGCCAATTGAGCAAGCTGGGAGGCTCCTAAACCAAGCTCGAGGTACACCTCCCAATGTGGTCGAAAATACTTGACATTTGATCAGGGGATCAATTGTTTGCAAATCCATCTGAATATTAAAAGCATCCAAATGATCACAAGGATCAGAATCCCCATTATACAATGAGATCGTGGGGACCTTAAGCTTGAGAGGGAGAGTTTAAGCCTCGATCTCCTCAGAGAGTGGTGACCATTCCTCATAGTGAGCTCGATCATTAGGAGTCTAAAGACATTCCTCCAGTTAAGTTATCTTCTGGAACAACTCTCCAACTAATGGGTCTCACACCCCAGAGTGTTGGCTAGACGATCACTGGATCCTTTGGTCTCCATTATCACGAGGGTCGTGACCTGGGGTCTATTCTTGTGAGTAATGAACTGGAGAATTACCTTGGTTGGGATCACTTAGATGTTGAGTTCACTACTACTGGAGAACATTCATGGGCGTTGAGGCTTCAACCTATCTCTGCACACCTTGTGCTAACAATGTGACTACTTTAGTCAGTTCTCCCATCATGTATTCAAGCTTCTGCTTGTGTCGAAGCTAGGTTTGCACTCTGTTAGTTCCATTGGTAGCGGTGGCTGGTGGAACAAAATTGGCTGGGGGGAAGCCAGCTGTTGCGTCGATGATAGGAGTAGTGGAAGAATTCGTTGTTGAGACATAAACCTCTAGAAGACTAGGTTGCACATTCAAAGCTCCGGTTGCTCTTCCCTTGGCCATTGCAGTAGAAAATGAACCAGAACAGGTGAGATCCCCACAAACTACACCAAAATGTTAACATTAGATTTTGGTATTTAGCCAAACTCTGGCCAACGGAGGGATTCTTCAGGATCTCTGACTGTACACTGGTTCAAACACAATAAATTAGCAGAAATACACGAAGATGGAGGGAAGAGTAGTAAAGGGACACAAGATTTTTAACATGATTCGGTCAAATCTAGATATAACTGGACCCTACGTCCACAATAGTGTATTGTTCATATAATGTTTCTACAGAGTTTCAATATTCAGATTTTTCTCTCTATTTGGCAAAGTTTCTATTTGCCTCTCCAGGTGATCTCTCTCTTTACAGAAAGCTCCTTCCTCTTATTTATAGAGGAGAGGAGGTTACAGTGGTAATTACACATACAGTAAATCTATTACATCAACATTTATTATACAAGGCAAAGTGGGTAGACAATATCTTGTTCATTCGACCGTTGTAGATTGTCTTCTGCAAGTGGGCCATAAGTATTAGTTAGGCATGATATGACTTGGTCTCCTGTGGTCTTTGGCTCAGCGAGCTCTCAGGTTGCTAGTCACACTTCGCACACTGAATCCTTCGGTCTAGGAGTAAGCCTCTCAAATGACAAGGTCGAGCTTGCTCTCTCATGCACGAGCTCGAGTTGAGGTTGTCCCGCGACGCAAGATGAAGGTAGAGTGATTCGAATATCTTTCGGGCTGGTGCTTTTGCAGCTCTCGGGCTGCTCGTAGGCTCATTCACGATGAACTGAATTTTACATATAACACATTCCATATGGATTTTCATGGCAAGTTAATCCAATCATATATTCTATATCTTATACCCATATATCCATCTAGATATTAACATATCAAACAATGTATGTGATTACTGCATTTTTCTTAAAGAATGTGATATAACATATGCTAGTTTACTCATGAATAATTGATATCATATTTTCTCAATTATTTAACAACCATTGATATTTAGAAATATAACTATATGTATAAGTTATCTCATAATTACAATCCCAATTATAATTTATTTACACACAATTATATTTCAAGGACTTTATCTAATATAGTATACATATATCAAACATATATATAACTAAATTGATAGAGTTCAAAACATCATGTCTTATTAAAATATGCTGAGATATGTAGTATCTATGCCATTACAACTAATTGTCTCTAGTGCATCTTTACTAACAATAAGTGCCTAGGTGAAATCTCCCACACATGGCACATAGTGGATAGTTTCTCTACTAAGGCCTCTACTTGAAGGATAGTAAAGATCTATGATCTCTCAACCTCACTATGTCCAGCTCCCTATGGCTTTGATCCTACTAACTTGGGATTATCGCAACCTTGACTATGGTTCCATCTCATTGGGTTCTAGTTATTCCTTCCTGATTGTTGGAGATGTTTATTCCCTTTAAACTTGCTTCTTGTCCACTTATTGTCCCTTGGAAGTGTTTCAAACTTCTTTTGTTCCTTCCCTTTTAATTCTAAATCCAAAGCCCTATTCATAGCATCCGCCATTTTAATTCGATTGCCAATTGTGATGGCCACAAAGTATAAGCTTGGCAATCCTTGGACATAACAATCTACTCTTGTCTTAAAGACTAGGATCATCAAACTTCACTCATAATGTTACAACCAGTTGAACTGAGAATTGTAATCAACTACCGTCATTCCCAGAAGCATTTTCAAATCTAATAATTCTTGAACTCTTGCATCTCTTTTACTCTTAGGTAAAAACTGCTTTAGGTATGCTTCTTGATAATTGTCCCAAACTTCATGTTGCTCTCTTAGCCCATGAATGTCAACTAAGCCCTATACTAGTGTAATGTTGTTCCTTCCACAACAAATCAGATATACTTAATATATTGTGTGAGAGGGCATCCTATTACTTTCACCATGTTCTCGGTCTGCTCCAAGAGTTCTTATGGATCCTAAGTCTAATAATCACCCTAAAACATTATAGGTTAAAGATGAAGAAAATCCATGATGTGGGTGTTCCTAGTCGAGGGAGCTAGTGTAGGTGCTACAACCTCTTCTTCTTAGCATACTTGCATGTCCTATCCCTCTCTCTAAATCAAATTTTGAACTAACATTTACATCATTCATTGCAACTTATCCACATAATTTACAAGGGAGTGAATTTATGCAACTGTGTCATTTCCACGTCTTCCTCTTCTTCTATTTGGATGTGAATTCAAAAGGATGTTCGATTCTTGATCCTTATTTTTGTTTGGTTCTCTAGTTTTCCTATAACACATTTTGAGAGCCATTTGATCCTAATGTTAGAGAGAAATAGAATCTAGGTTAATCATGAAAAGATCATTATATGATGCAGATAAGTATATTATGAGAATGGACAAGTGGATCCTAGAAAATGATAACTACTCCCTAGTGTCCTTACCATTTCACAACCCAAAAAGCATGCTAAACACAACTAGAGCTCTGATACTAACTTGTCACATCCCCAATTCCAAGGAAATATGATTGGAACAAATCACCTTGTGGTGACTCGCAAACCCATGGCTCATTACTCATATGCAATAAAAATCATTTATTTAAAAACTTAAGTAAAATTCAATAATAATATTTGCACTTTAATTCGAAACTCTATTAGAAGAAATCATATGTAGCGAAAACATAAATAAATTGAAATAAAGAAAATATTTTCAAAAGTTAATGATTCATAAATAACAAGGTCGACTTGACTAGTTGCTAGCTTTCTACTCTATTAAACCCTCATGCTAAAATGTGTTTCCTACCTCTAGTAAGTAGAAAGGGATCTTGCCTATTTAGGATCCTTGAAACACTAAGTATCTAAGAAATGTTAAAAAAAAAAGGAGTGAGTACAACCATAGTACTCCGTAAAGTGGGGGTTTCTATCCTCTTTTGAGTTGAAATCCTTTTTTATCATAAAACTCGTATAACATATACATGAAAGTATAATCCACTTATATATATATATATATATATATATTCATAATCATGCAACATTTTTCTCATAAACCATAACCTTTCTTGAAACTGATTTGACTGAAAAATCATGCATAATCTATTATCATAACATATGAAAATATCAAGGAAGAACTCTATTGTTGTTCCTACAAAACAACATGTAAAATTATTATGACACATTTGATCATCAATAGGAGTGGTGCCTATTAATAACTAAAAGCTAAAAACTTATACTAATTTGTCCCTCAAGACCATAGATAACATTTCCTATTGATTGTGCCTAATTGCACTTGATCCTAGGCCCCCTATCATTATGGGTGACCAACATATCATAAACCCCCTGTCCCACTATATAACCATCTAAATATATATCTCCTAGTGTACATAGGTCCTCCAATGTCCACTTGTTGTGCTAGTTAACAATTACAATTATCCTTGAATTTTAATGGTCTTTATCTATACTTATCTTTCCTAGCTTGATCACCTTCTATTAGCTTAATTATTTATTGGCTTTTATCAATCAATTAATTAATTTAATTATGAAAGTATTACATCCGACTCATGGTTGTAGTCTAATTCATCCCAACCCTGGCATACTTACACTTAGCACATAAAAAAACAATCTTGATAATTCTAATTGATTATTAGGCCTAAGGAATTTATCTTAATTTTCTTCTAGATATCCTAGCAAACAACAAATATTTTTAGGCTAATTTTAAAAATAATAATTTTAATAAATAAGATGAAGCCAGGAAAAGTAGAAAACGATACTCACCTTAGTAGAAGAAAAACTCACCTAAACCTAACCTTAAAGCTCATACCCTAGCTTTGACTCGAGCTTTGACTATTGCCAAAACTACTGCAATCAAAAGGAAATCAAAAACTAAGGAAAAAAAAGAACTTAAAGAAATACTTTGACCTTTTTAAGCAAAGATTAGAACCATTTTTAACTAAGCAATACTTTTTGAGAGTTACTCAATTGCAAATGATGTTATAAAAACCGTCACAAGGTCTACTCCTTTTATAGGTTCATTGAGGGCACATGGTTGACTTTCTCGTGCATGATCGGTTAACCTCACAAGACTGTACCAACCAGTTGGCTTGGGTCCTGAGGTTATTCATAGCCTAGAACCTTAATCCAACCTATCTTATGGTACTTTCTCATCCTGAGTTTTTAGTTAAGAAAATTACTTCAACTCATTTCGCAATAGTCTGACTCATCTTAGACCAATCTTCTTTGTAGCAGATGTTACATCAATGCACTTTTTTAGTAATTTAATACTAAAAAATAATTTTTTCATATACCATCCAAACAAGAATAAATATGTATAATCAATTATCAAATGATATTATCAAATATAAAATAAATTTTTATCAGCAATTATTAATAATTAATTATGTTTATAATTAATTATTTCATCATTATATCAAACAAGTTATGATTATTGAAAGATTCTAAAAGTGCATCAACCATCTCTAAAATGTGACTAATATTCCCAAGTTGCGACTTGAAGGTTCACTTAGAATAATTTCCAAGTATATATCAGATTTTCTCACAGCCAAATGGTTTAAATTAAAAGGATAATGTTACAGTATTTATTTGGGATTATTGCCAATTTTTTGTAATTTTCTTTTTAGCAAAATTACAACTTTGGACATACAAATTTTTGTTAAGTATTTTTTAATAAATAATTATAATTTTATATAAATTTGTGCATATATAATAAGTATGTGAAAATATATCAACAACAATTAAGTTAATTTATAACACAAAAATCTGCAAAAAGTTTTATGCTTTTTGTGAAGAGAGTTATATATTTGAAAAAAAATAATAATTTACGTTCTTGTGATATGACTGGAGTATATGTTACCTTATAGTTTAGGGTGTTAAAAATAATTCATTTGTGGTTTGATTCATTGGCACTTTTGCACATCAATTATTTTTCTTTTGTGAAAAAATGGAATTCACATACTTTTATCACATAATCTTCTTCTTTTTCGTTAAAATCACAAAATCAAAAGAATTAATTAGATGAATATTAAATTTAATAACATATCTTTAAATTTTAATTTTCACAAAAAAATACTATTTTATGAATCAAATAGTCCGGCAGTGAAGCCATGTTCACTATGAGTTTACTATTTAACCTAATTTTGTAGCTTTAACAGAGAAAGAAAAAGATTGTGACAAAATCGTGTGTAGACTCCATTTGTTTTGTGACAAAAAATTTCTTCAAATGGGATGAAGTGTTAAGAGCAAATCACATGTTACTCAAATTTAGATCACATATAAACAAAGTAAACGCATATCATATTGTAAGTGAATAAATTGTATTTTTCTTAAATTTGTAAAGGAAAAATATTTTCATGTTCCTATAATTTATTCAAAATATGTGAACATCTATCCTAATTTGAAAAGCTGTACATACCTTCCTTAAAAAGTAAAAATGCATATGACATATATATATATATATATATATATTGTGATAAAAGATGAGTTTTCACTAAGTTAAAACTACTAAAATATGATTAAAAAAATTCAAATTTAGATTTTAATGTAAGTTTTTTTTTTATTAGAGTTTTTTATATAGGTTTTGAAACTACATAAAAAATTAATGTAAGTTATAAAATTTGATTAAATTTTTAGAGGATTATCTTTAGAGTTTTTCTTGTTCAATGTCATGGATTTAAACTAAGAACATAATATATGTTTATTAAGTGATTTGTCACTCTTAATATTACAAAAGAAAAAAAAAAAACCGCTTAACACATTTTATTACCTCCTATATTCATCAAGAATAGTTCTGCCTATTTCACCACCTGCACTCTTTTAATTAGCATTTCATAATATATATATATATATATATATATATAAGTAATGACAGTGATATTGCTCATGAACAAATATACAGTACTTACAATAAAACATTTTCGTTTCTTTCTTCTTTTTTTTTTTTTTGGTGATTATATAATTTTTTACCTATTGAATATTTGATGAAGATGAGATCCATCATTTTGTCCTAATTCTTGCCAATGGCAACTATATTAAACACCAATTACACTGTTAATCATTTAAAAGAAAACATTAGCAATAAACACTAACAACTTCTATTCAATCACAAATTTCAACTTACAGCTAGCCTTAGAAAGATTTTGTTTACCAATAGGGTCAGATAAATTTAGAAATCTTGAGCCCAACTTTTTGTACACAACAAAAGAATGTTTAAACACCAGTCGATAATTTAGATTGTTTCAATTTAGCCTCTTATATTGCAATATCAATTTAATCTTTAAATAATTTAGTTACACTTAATCAATTCTCTTAATGATTTTAATCTTAATTCAATAATAGAGTTATTCAATTATATTTTATCAATCCATTTATAGTCTGTCATTTGAATCATCAATAAAATTATTTATATCCTAACTAATTTGTTATTGTGGTTATAATAAATAGGTTAAAATACACATGATCTCTGTACTGTACTTCATGCATAAAAAATCTCAAATATTAAAAAATGTGCAATTTAACAACTCAAACTGCGTGTATAGAGTGAAAAATCCTTTTCATTAATAAGGGATAACAATTCATGAATTTGGGAATCTCTCTTGGGATTTCCCCACGAATAAAAGGACGAAAAGGCTTTTTACCCTGTAAAAACGGGGATGGGATAAAAGTTTGTCTCGTTTCAAATTTTTGGGATGGAATAAGATGTTATGCATTTTATCTTTGTTCTAATGCATTCTAATCACAGAAACAAATCAAAAGTATAGTCATAGCAGAAGTCGGATTGATTTGTTACCTCCGACCATTGATGCAGTTCCTTCTCCTTTCTTCTTTGTGATTCCTCTTTACTTGTTGTTTCCTGCATACTGGAAACTTCCAATAGCCCTCAATATTCTCAGAATAATGATATTCTACCGTATGGATTTCTTAATGGCATTAGGGACCCTTTCACCCTTTTTATAGATTTTCTCAGCCTATCACTGAGAGTCCTATTAGATTTGATTTTTTGAGACTTATCTAATCTTAACTGCATATCCTTATCCTAATATATTGGCCATTTAAAGGAGATAAGATTTATACCTATTTTTCCTATATTTTCGGAAGTCCATATTACAGGTTTGTTACAACTTTATCTAATATTCTCCCACTTGGCCAATATTTATACCAAGATTTGCCAAGGTAAGAAACAAATACATAAATCATAGTGATAGTTCCTCTTATAATGAGTATTATCTTTCATGTATCACATGCATTTGCAGATAACATTAGTCCAGACTACCGAATGAATAAACCTTATGTTTATTCTAGGTTGAACTTAATTGATATTTCTCAAACAATAAGCATTTGCATTTATATAAAACAAAAATGAGAAACACCATGACTGAAGGACCAGGGCCCATGCGCTCTACAAGATCCTTAAACCTGAATGGTGGCATGTTTTTTGTGAAAGGATCTGTTATCATCAATTCAGTGCTAATATGCTCAATAACCACTGATTTATTCTTAACATGTTCTCTTACGGCTAAGTACTTAATGTTAATATACTTATTTTAATTACCACTCTTATTATTCTTAGCCATAAAGACTGTAGCTAAATTGTCACAAAACATCTTTAATGACCTAGACACAGAATTAATTATTCTAAGCCCAGAAATGAAACTCTTTATCCATACACCATGCATCGTAGCCTCAAAACAAAACACGAACTCAACCTTTATAGTGGAAGTAGCTATCAAAGTCTACTTCACACTTCTCCATGATACAGCTCCACTAGCAAGCATGAAAATATATCCAGATGTTGATTTACGTGAATCAACACAGTCAGTAAAATCTGAATCTGAATAACCAATTAACTCTAGGTTATCTGTTCATCTGTACATAAGCATGTAGCCCTTCGTCCCTTAAAGGTACCTTAAAACTTTCTTGACAGCTCTCCAGTGATCCATACCTGGATTACTCTGATATCTTCCCAACATACGAGTAGCAAATGCTATGTCAAGTGTGGTGCAAACTTGAGCATACATTATACTGCTAACAACTGAAGCATAAGGGATGTTCTTCATTTGCTCCTTTTTGAAATCATTCTTGTGACATTGGTTCAAATTGAAACTTGTCTCCTTTAAAAATAGGGCAACACTTGGTGAACAATCTTTCATCTGAAATGTCTCTAAAATATTATTAATGTAGGTTTCTTATGATAGACCTAAAATACCTTTATGTCTATATCTAAAGATTTTTATGCCAATGACATAAGAAGCATCACCCATTTCCTTCATATCAAAATTTTTAAAGAGAAATTGTTTCACCTCATGTAATAAACCCTTATCATTGTATGCAAGCAAAATATCATCCACATACAGAATTAAGAAACAACTCTTGCTCCCACTAACCTTGTGATATATGCATTGGTCCATAATATTCTCTTCAAAACCAAAGGAAGAGATCACATCATGGAATTT
>JANHAO010014309.1:0-15399 GCA_026873985.1 Saraca asoca | reverse complement strand
GAAGTAGAAGTAGAATAAAAGAAAGAAATCTGGAAATCTTTAAATTAAACTGCAAACTTGAAATCTTAAAACAATAAAACTAAATCACATAAAAGAAAATAAACAAGAACACTAAATTACATAAAAGAAAACCTAAAGCAAACCTAAAGGAAGAAAAGAAAGAAAAGAGAAGAGAGAAGAGAGAACTAGCATAAACCTCAAAGAGGGATTCTAAACATAGCCTAGCATAGCCTAGAATGAATTAGAATGAATCTAAGGAGTCCTACTTATAGCCTTTTCTCACGTTCACCACAGTTAGGCTTCATAACACGAGCTGGGTGTGCTTCATGAGAAAGGATTTATCAATTTGGCCATGTCAACATGTAACACAGCCGTGTTTTGTGGTGTTTCTTCAGATTTTCTTTGTTGGGCTTCAGGCAAACTCAAGCACAGCCTGACCATGTTCCAGAGCACAGTTGTGCTCTGTATTTAACTTAGGATTTCTTCGATTTTCTTTTGTGCTTTTCTTGCAGCACCTAACACGCCTTGGTGTGTTCCAGAGCAAGGCTATGCTAGGCGTTCTCTTCATATTTTCCTTAAATTTTGCTTGTTTCTTCCATGCATTTTTCTTGTATATTTCCTTTAATCCAAATGCATCTTCATTCTTCAAGTTTCCTTCTTTTTTCAGCCTTTTCCATCATCCTATATGAAAAATACAAACCGAGAGCAGTATCTAGAATAAACATAAAACTAAGGTTGAAACATTAAGGAAACATAGAATACTATTAACAAAATGAACTAAAACCATCTTATTTTCATGTACTTTTTCCCATTTATCAGTATGTAAACAACATCTTTAAGTTCTAAGATATATTTGGTAAATAAACATATATGTGCTCCACTTGTACTTTGTCAGCATTTCCAAGCCAAGCCATCAATTCTTTATCACTTAACTTCCTCAAGTTTCTTAGTGCCTTTCTTTTTCTTAAACCACTTTTTATATTTAAAGCAATCCACCTTCTTATGCCCATATTTCTTACAAAACCTATAATTTTCTTTGAATTGAGCTTTATTAGGCGTATAGTGGTTATTTTTCATACTATCCTTTTTCTTATCATGAGAAAATTTTCCTTTATTGTTTATTTGGTGCCTTGAAGCCAATTCATGATAAACTAGGCTAATTATTTTCACCTTTTCTTTCCTTCTATCATCCTCCAATTGTGCAATAATAGAAATCAATTCATTTATAGTCTATTCACCTTTCTAGGTATTATAAGACGTCTTCAAAATATCAAATTTAGCAAGTAACAGCTCCAATGCACACTAAATTAAGTAACTTTCACCTATATCAACATTCATGTTCTTCAACTTTGTTATAATAATGGACCAATTTCAAAATGTGCTAGCGTATTTCACTAACATTATCATATATGGTCTTTTCAAGTAATGAGAGATATTGACCTTTTTTAGTTTTATCAAACTTCACAAATTTTTTTTAGCAATTGATTCAAAAAAAAAAGTCTTAGCATTCTTAGATTCAGGAATACTCTGCCTAATTGTTTTATCCACGGTGTACTTCATGATCATCAAACACACTCGATTTGAGGAGTCCACTTCTCATGTTTTACTTTCAAATCAGGACTTGAATTTACATTTATGATAGACTCTGCCTAGTCCTCATAATTTATCCTATTCAATGTCTTTATAGAAGTTGATTGCATAGAAAAAGAAGTTGAACTTCCTTAAATATTCACTATATGATTATTCATAATATTACACTATAAGATCTAATACCGAAAAGGGTGTTTAAGACCTTGTAATATGATACAAGAATTATACATTACATTCTTGGAACCTAACTCCAAAGGGAATTTAAAATTCTAAGAACATAATATTTAACCCTCACTCACCATACCAAATGGTATGTAATATTATTAATACAATGCTCTCATGAATATCATACAAAACTATTTGATTTTAACAATTTTATGTAACACGTCCCATGAAATTAGGAACACAATTGCACAAAATTTAATGGCATAATATAAGTCATAAATAATTTCTACGATTATTAACAAATAACTTACAAAAAAATTACATACTATAGCTAAAAGTTTAGGAATCATATAGTAAAATTTTTGTGCCAAAATAACATCATTTAATTATTCAAAAAATTTGAACAAAAATTAATTAAATATTTTTAATTAAAAAATTAGAAAAATATCCTAAAATATTTCCACAAAGAGTGGAGGTGAATAGTGGAAAAATCACTACAAAAAACTACTAGAAAAGCTATGTGTGATCCACACCTGCCTTGCATGCACGTGGACCACAAGTAAATGAGGTTGTCTTCAACCTTTCACCAAGTCTACAATTTGGGTCATCCAACCTGGTTTAGACACAATAATGACCTGGTTCAAAAAAAAATTTAGTCATCTTCCACACATAATTTTGATGGAGTTCTCTTCCTCTCTTAATTTCCTACTCAATTCACTCTAATTCTGATTCAAAAACTAATTAAAGTTTTCATTAACAAAAATAACCAAAACAATTTGATAATGAAACTACAATATAACTCTAGTTTTTTAAAAAAACATTTTAAACATCAATTTATTAAAGTAAGCTTGTGATTCATACTTGTAATAAATCCTTTTATAGTAACAGTCAATCTCTTCAAATTCTGATTCAAAAATTGATGTTTTCATCAACAAAAATAATCAAAAAATTTAGTGATAAAACTGCAATATAACTCCAGTTGTAAAAACATTTTCAATGTAAATTTTATTAAAGTGAGCACAAGATTCATGCTTGTAATAAATCCTTCTATAGTAACGGGCAAAAAATTGATAAATTTTCAAGAAAATTGCTAAGTTTTCAAAACCCAATTTTTTTAAACAAGGCTCATAACCCAAAAAAAATTGGTTATTACTCATTCAAACATTTGAAGGAAAAAATTTCCACTTTCTCAGAACCAACAAAACTCAAAAATTGGTTAACATACTGGATTATAGCCATGTATTTTTATTTTTAACTTTCTATAAATTGCTAAATGTATAAGGATCACCACAAATTGTAAAATTTACATTGTACTGAAAATAATCACAAAATAAGTTTTAAGACATGAAATTTCTTATGCAATTATGATCGAATTTAGAACAATTAAACATAGTAAATTTCATATATAATATCTGGTATTTAATATCAAAAGTTATAAAATAAATTTAAGAATTCATAGTAAATCTAATCACCAAAATAACCTACTGTATATCATATTATTCAAATAAAAAATACATCACAATATTCACATTTTATCAATCATAATCACATCATTAGCCAAGCTCTAATACCATTTGATAAAATAAATTTAATCATTTCTAATTTTAGACTTTTAATCATGTGACTATGATATGATAAGAATTACCAAAACCTCCTAGTTGATATATTGATCTTTTCTTCCTGACAGAATCATTCATCCTTATGGCTCTGGTCCTTAATTGGAAAATTATAAGATAGCAATCTAATGGAAAAAAATACTATTTGATCATATAAGAGGAGTAGGGACCTATCAATAAATAATAGTGAAAATGGGTTTTGATCATATCCAATCCAATATCCATAAACAAGCTATACTACCAAATTGAGCCTAATAACTTTATGTGACTATGTTAATGCTCTAAATTATATTTGTTAGTCCCAAAAATTAATGATCTTACCCTTTTTTACAAATGTAAAATATATATTCTTTTGACTTTAAGATTTAATTCTTGTTTTACAAGATTTTTCAAGAAGACTCTATTGGATGATCAAGATAATATTGGAGTCACTAATATAATAAAGAATTTATTAACTGATTGATCAATTTAAACCAGTTTAACAATTAAACAAAATTTTAGTAAATTTAGAGAAGTAGTAAACTAAAATAGCATTGCAGAACATAAATGCAGAAAGATAAATGTGTGTAGAAATAATAGAGAACAATAAAGACACAAGGATTTTTAAAGTGGTTCAACTTAAACTGAAACCGCAATTTAAATCTACATCCATTGGATCAATCCTTAACCAAATGACCACTTTTATTAATAATAACAGGAATTAACTGAGCTTCTGAATAGCCAGTTCATACACAAGATTTGACTAGGCTCTTGCTAACCTAGATACAATAATTTTTTTATCTCATATAGACTATGAGCGACCTTATAACCTGGAGATATTCCAAGAATTATTTATAATCTTCAACTAGCTATAATCAACCTTACAACTAAAGAAGATGCAAAGGGAAGATTAACCTCTTCCTTTGTATTTTCGATTTCTATCAACCTAGAAATCTGAAATAGAAAACAAGAAATTAGGTAAGTATAATAATACCACTATTTGAGATGAATATCTCAAATATCTAAGGTGAATTCTTCACAAACTTGATTAAAGATCCTTTGAATTGATGAGCTATATTTAGGTAGTGATAAATCTGATAAAGCTCTGATAGCTCTCTATTTCTTGCACTTGAAGAAATGTTATAGTTATGAAATTGATTGAGTTTGAAATAAGGTTAGGGGTATTTATAATTGTTGTAACTAAAATAACTAACTTTCTGTCTGTGAATCAATTCGTGAATCGATATTCATAGCAACTACTAAATAATAAATGAATTTGTAAATTGATTCGTCTATGAATATTATAAAGAAGTTCTTGATTGAACCGATGCATAAATCGAATCATGGTAAAATTCCTAACCTTCAAATAAAGACATTTCTTAAAATTTTTGTTCATGAATTAATTGCTAAATCAATTTGAGTACAATTTCACTAGATCTTTAGGATGAATCAATTCACACAATAAAGAATAGTTTTTATAAAACTTACACTTGTAAAAGATCATTTGAAAACTTTGTTTAAAAAATATTTGATTTTAGCTCATTTCAAGTGATTTATTTCTACCTCAATGTATTAGTTATAAGAAATTTGCTTAAATCAAATTTGATTTGAATTCACTAACAAAAGATCCTAGTATAAATAGAATAATTGGTAAAAACTAATGTAGATCTTTTGAATCTCATGCATTTTGATCCTGTGAAATAAATAACAAATACTAAAACATATTGTTAAATTCAAAATTATTTTCAACATCAAAACTAAGGAAATTATGATAGCAAAGCAATCACACTAGCTAAGTTAACAATCTCCCTAGTAAGGCTAATAATCTCCTCATTTTTATTGTGACAAACAATTTTAGATAAGGATCAAAGTTTTTGAAAAAACAACAATTTTTAAATTTTGAAATCTTTTTTGATAAAATCTTATTTTTTATTCTCCTTTTTTATGGAATCTTAGTTTTTACTCTTCCCCTTTTAAATTGACTTTTATACATATATCATACTCATCTTTATTCTATCTTCCATCTCATTCATGTCTCCTATTATCTTTTCATATCTCTCCCTTTTGAATTCAAAATAACATCTTCCTTATTTAAAATCCTTTACTTTCCCTTTTATCTATTTTCCTTATCTAAAATCCTTCATTCTCTCCTTTTTGGCATATCAAAAAACAATTATGCATCTTTCCAAAAAATATACCAAAAAGAATAAAATAGAAAGAAATTAGAATATAATAGAATTTAAATATCATAATATCCAAAATTCAATCAACAATCATAATATCCAATAGTCAAAATCCAAAATGTTTAGAATACTAAATCAAATATATAATATCAGAATCAAAATATTCGATGCAATATCCAGAATTCAAAACATCAGAATATAACATCTCAAAGTATCAAACTACATGATCATCATCAGAACATCAAAATATAGTCTAGAACATCAAAAATAATGAAACAGGGGATATAGGACTAAGGGATACAATAGACAAACATCAATACATAGCATTCTAAGCTTGTAGAGGGTCTTGATCATCCATTCTCTATAGCTCTACCTCTTCGTCTTGTTGTTGCATTCATTGTGTTATCTCATATAATTGAGTTTTAATGGAACTAAGCTGCTCATTAACTTGGGTAGTGTGTCTCTGGTTTTCAAGTTCCATATTAGCCATGCAATTATCCATTGACACAATCAAATTTTCTTATTGTCTAATAATGGATCCATTTGGTCATTCATGTGTTTGTGCATTCTTTCTATTACCTCAATTATTCTTGTTTTGGCTTCACTGGATCACCCAGCTGCTCTAATACTAACTGTTGGTCCCAAAAATTAATGATCTTGCCTTTTTTATAAATGTAAAATATATAAAATTTTGACTTTGAGATTGGATTCTTGTTTTACAAGATTTTTCAAGAAGTCTCTATTGGATAACATTGGATTTCATTAGAAAGTTTTAGTTTGAATTTAGCAAAGATATGGGCAAGGATCATGCCATAAGAGAGGAATCCAATATCTGTCCATTTTAAACATTCAGCCAGATATTTAAGGATATATTAGGGCATATTAAAATCAAATTATTTTTTAATAACCCACATTAAAAATAGTTCATCCTCCATAATTTGTGTAAAATTTGTAATCCTAGGAATTATCAGCTTTACACAAAGCATAATGTAAGATCCTATCTTCAGGAGATAAGCTATTAATGAGTAGTTTCTCACTTCTATCCTTTGGGATGGAATAGGGAAAGAGCATCCTAATGGCTAATTCCTTGTTGTATTTAGGAAAGGATCCTACAGAAAGCTTTGGTTGGTTTGAATCAATGCCAAATTCATTAGCTAAAAATTTTGCATCAATAACCATATGCTTATGCATCACATAAGATGAAATTTTATCATCAACAGAAGCAAGGTTTGCATAAAACATTTTGACTAGCCTAGAGTAGGTGTTTCCCTTATATGTCAAAAATTTCTCCAATCTATACTTGGCTAGTAATTTTGGTAAATGAGTAGTCTTCAAAATTTGATCACTAAAGCATTTTAGGAGTTCTACCTTTCTATTTGCAAGTTGAAGAAAGGCAACAAACTCATTGGGTGAGTTAAAATGTGATTCCTCTTCTACCAGTGTTGATGGTTGGATTGTTGACTTTCCTTTCTCTTTGTTGGGAGCTTAATTCTTTTTTACATTCTATTGAAATTTCTAGAAAATCTAGGAAATTTGGGTTGTTAGGGTTTTGAGGGTAGAATTTGGGATCTTTTGATTTTAGGGAGTTTAGGTGAAATTGATTAGTTAGAAATGTTAGTGGTTGTAGAGTGTGAAATTGTGAAATGAAGTTGAAATTGATTCAGGTATATATAGAATCGTGTTTCAAATAAATTCATGAATCAATTCAAAGAGCAAATATTTAAGTACGAATTGATTCAAAATTGAATTTGTTCATCATGTTCTTATACAAATCAATTCTAGAATCGATTCATCCAAGTTTATTAAAAATTTTAGAAATTTTAAGTCTTCTCGAAAGTTTGAAAAATTTTGTGAATCGATTTAGGAATCAATTTATAATGTATATTTTCAAGATGTGAATCAATCCTTAAATCGATTCAAAAACTCAAATAAATCTTGGAAAAATTCAAATCGATTACTAAATTGATTCAGGAGATCCTAAACTCAGTTTTTATATAGTTTTGCCTTATCCCTTAAATAGCCAGTGAATAGTTCAGTACCATTGAAAACTCAATTTTCACACCATGTACCTGCAAAACCAACTTAGGAAAATCTTGGATGCCTAACTTAGTAATTGCAATGTACGAAACAGTTAATCATTAAAGATAGAAAGTTATCAAAATTTATTGAAGTTAGGGGATTTGACATTCTTAGTCTTGTGGTGAGCGCAACTATTGTCCAATATCATGAGTTGCTTCTACTTCTCTCATACAGACCTACAAAACAAAACTTACACTTGCTTTACTGGTACCTAATGGATCTTTGGGTCCATAATTGTTAGTAAACATATCAAGATATCCTTTAGGTAACCAAACTAGTTTTTCATTTGGTTTTAGCATATATGTACCATTTCTATATGGACAATGCCTAGTATAGTGTCCTTTCTGATTGCAGTAAAAACAAGTCATGTTTCTAAAGTTTCTTTTTGACATATAAGTCTAAGATCTTTCCTTTGATCTCTCCTTGTTTTGTTGTCTATATCCTAAACTAGTTTCATTTTGAAAAGTAGTTTGATTCTATAGCATATTATTCAATCTCATCTTATTATTTTTAAATCCTTGTAAAGCTTTGGTCAATTTGTCTATTTTGGATTTGTAAATTTCACATTGATCACAAACTTTATTTTCATTCAATACTTTTTCAGCCAAGAGGTTCAAATCATGGTTTTCTTTTTCAATCAACTTGATTTTCTCAAGTAAGGCTTCTTTTTCTACTTTAGCATGTTTTAAATCCTTTTTAGCCTTTTTCAATACATCATACAGCTCTTCATATAGATCATCAGTTTTATCATCAATATTATCATCATCACTAGAATTAAGCTTATCTCTAGAGTAAAAGAATGATTGATTACCAAATACCTGACTGTCATCATCTAGTTTGGCCATGAGGCAAAGAAGTGCTTCTTCTTCTTTCTCTTCATCATCTCCAAAATTAGTATTTTTATCTTCCCAAAAATGTAGATCAGCTTTCTTAGAAGATAGTTTTCTTTTCCTCCTTTCATTTTCAAGCTATCTTTTTAGGTAGACTAGGCAATCCGGTTTAATGTGTCCAAATTTTTTGCATTCAAAACACATAAGAATAATGTTGATAGAGTTTCCTAGATCAGTTTTGTTCCAATTTATTCTTTGAGGTGTTATTTTCCTCTCTTTTTTATTCTTCTTTTCTCTAAGAATTCTTTGCAGCTTTTTGCTCAACAAAGCTATATCTTCTTTATCATCTACATCTGCGTCACTTCCTGATTCTTCATCATCAGATTCAACTATCATTACAGCCTTTAGTGTCAAAGTTTTCTTCTTTTTGTCATCACCATTTTTCCTATATCTCTTTAGCTCCAGTTCATGCTCTTCTAAATTTCCATAGAGCTCCTGAATTGTTGGCATCCCTATCTTTAGTGATTCCTTGATAGGTGTCACTTTTGGCTACCATTCCTCAATTAGAAATCTCAGAATTTTATACACTAAATCTGCATTGTCAAATATTCTTCCAAGCAACATAAGATGGTTAATGATACCAGTGAATCTTTGGATAATGTCTCTAATTGATTCATTTTCTTTCATCTTAAACATTTCATATTGTGAGACTAACACATGTACTTTAGATGCTTTAACTTAAGTTATGCCTACATGTGCTACTTCTCAAGTATCCTATTATAGGCGAAAATTGGTCTCACTCGAAACGGGCCAACGGCATAGCGACAACCAGAATTCACCAAGTACTCGGTAGGTGCGCAAGATCTCAAACGACGAGTTTGAAAGGCTACCCAGACTTATGCAGAAGATCTCACTTGCTCCCCAACCTTGTCCTTACCTTCGCAGACCTAAGGGACGTCAGCGACCCAGCGAAGACCGAACAATGGTTCCATGAAGAATCATTAAGCAAACTTAAGATGAGTTAGCACTCCGTCCATCTGGCCCACGCTTGAAGGGCTATCCCGCACTCATGAGGCAAGACGCTCCAGCATGTCCAAGCTGAGAATCTCAGCTTAGGAAGACAGACATCTCGCATACCAAGGTAAGACCAAGTCACATGCACGTGACTCAACTTGTATCCGACAAAGAGGGCCCACCCACAGAAGATAATCTGCAATGGCCAAATGAGCAAGATATTATCCAGTCTTTTTGTCTTATACTTTAAATATTTGATGTAACCTATTTACTATATGTAAATTTACTATTGTAGCCCTCCTTCTTCTATAAATAGGAACACTCTGTTAGTAGAAGAAGAGGCCAAATTCTGTAAGTAGAAACTCTGCTAAAATCAATTCTCAAAGCTTAATAAAATCTCCGTCATAGACATAGGGTCTGGTATCGCCCAGATTTAGCTTAACCACATTCAAACCTTGCCCGTTTCCCTTCTTCCTCTTGGCCATATGTGTCACTACATCTCTTCTCAACATAGAAAAGAGCTTGGTAAGAGAACTGATCTCCTGTTGGCAGGAATTAGGTCCCAAACCAAATTTCACCGTCAACATTTTGGTGGTAGAAGGAGGGCCAACTATTTTCTGTATTTGTTTCCTATACTTATTTCTATAGAAGTAATGGCTAGAGGAAGGACCACACAGAGTTCAACCACTCCAGTCATTCAACCAGTAGACCCCCCAACTATGGGGGCTCATAATCACTCTACCCCTATCCTCTGAAATGAGGAGATACAAACACCCGGCCAATAAGAACACGGTGAGAGAGTTAGCTAAAATTGTCAAAGCCTTGACACAGGCTCAAGCCCTCGGGGCTCAAAGACAAGAGGAGATCATGATCGAACTCCAGCAGCTCCGTAAGGAGGCACAGAGAGAAACTCACAAGGATCACAACAGTCAACAATTGGGGGGCTCTCAATGGGTGGAAAGCTCTGCCCCTTAACCTGAAAAGCAACGACCAACCATAGAGGAACTCCTCCAAAGGTTAAAACAACTAGAAGAGCGCTCACAGCCTCAAAACAACCATCCTCACCAAGAGAAAAGTTTGCCATTTTATGTGGAGATCGAAATGCAGCCTCTCTCACAGAAACTCAAGCTACCCATGATTCCATTGTATGACAGAAACAGTGACCCATGTGACCACCTGGACATGTTCAATATCCAGATGGACTTGCAAACAAACAACCCCTTAGTCAAATGCTACATCCTCGCGGCTACATTAGGAGGTATACTATAAACATGGTTCAGGAACCTCCCAGCACACAGCGTCAATAGTTAGGAAGAATGCCAAAGAAAATTCGTTGATCAATACCGAGCACTAAAGCAACAACTTACGCACCCTAGCTATCTCGCGATGATTTTCTAGTGCAATGGTGAATTGCTCAAAGACTACGTAGCCTAATTCAGGCATGAGGCCAATTTCGTGGAGAACCCCTCGGAGGAGAGTATTCTAACAGCTATATTAGCAGGACTTCGTAAAGATGGCAAACTGTACAGAAGTCTCTTCAAGTCCCCCACTCATGATCTCATTGAATTTTATGAGCGAGCTACCAAACAAATAAGATGGAAAGAAACCTTTGGAACGGATGAGCCCAAGAAAAAGGTGGACCCCAATGGCCCTACCATGAGTAAAAAGAGGGGTAGCGAGAGTCATAACAACCCCACTCCTCAGCTCACCAAAAAGGTGAAGCCTCCATAACTTGGAAGTTGCTTCGAAAGTTACAGCATCCTATCAGATACGTAAGACAGGATCTTTGCTGTAGAAAGGCACAACGAGGACTTCGGGAGACCCAGACCAATGAGGGTGCCTGTCAAGTCCAGAGACCAAAGCAGATTCTGCACTTGCCACAATGAGGCTAGACATACCACCTCAGAATATCGGGCATTAAAAGATGCCATTGAAGACCTCATTATAAGAAGTCGATTACAGGATTACGTGGTAAGACCATCAAAGTAGCAAACTCAGCAAAGGTGGACTACTGAAAAAGGACCTAAACCCTCCATCAGAACCATATTCTGATTTTATAGCTCTGTCTAGAAATCAATAAATTTCACAATTGTTATACAAATGACCTAGTAGAATGTCATACATTATCGATTGCTTAAAACCAGAAGCACTGTATAACCTGCCAATGAGCTTTCACTCCATCAACCTCAGGATTCATTCGGGGGTGAGATGGCATAAGGCCTACCTCATTGATACTTCCAGAGCAAACCATATCCATCACGCTGGGAACAAGGGTATGAATTCCCCAGCCATTGAGCAACAAGCTTGCTGTGGGGCTGACCAACGAGCTTACTATCTCGTTGAGTAATGAGCTTATTGCAGGGCTGAGCAATGAGCTTGTTGCCTTGCTGAGCAATGTGCTTGCTATGAGACTGAGCAACGGGCTTGCTGTCTCACTGAGCAACAGGCTTGCTGCCCCACTGAGCAACAAGCTTGCTATGAAATCGAGCAACGAGCTTGCCGTGGTACTGATGCACACCCCCGCTTGGTTATGAGTTATTGCCTCACCACAACAAAACAAGACTGAGGGTGAGACAGCCCTAGAGCCTACCTAGCGATGCACTTAAATTTAATGATAGGCCACCGGCCCACTATGGTATAAGGATGCTAAAACAAAATTGTTGTAGCTTTCATGCAATTGAGTACCCGCAGCTAGCATACGAATAGGAAATCGTAGCTCTCATGCGGTCAAATTCTCATGACTCAAATGAAATCTCTCAGGCCCAGCTTGCATGCGATACTACTCTTACTCATAATAGATTAAGCAACTAGAAAGTTAAAGTATGATCAATTGGTCGGAAAGAGATTTTATTAATCATCAAAAATTTACATACAATGATGCATGAAGCATCTGGTACAACATTCAAAGAGAGAAAAGCTCATACAATGAAAAGACCTCACTCAACGAGGCAAAATTACCTCAGAAGAAGAAATACAGAAACAAAGGCAAGAAGCTTAAAGGCCTGGCACTTCCATTCCTATAAAAGAAAGAAGAAAGCCAGCTACCATTCAATGAGCTCTTGCCTGTAGGAAGGACAGCAACCTCTAGCTGCTCTTACTTATATTCCTCCGGTGCATCCACCTGAGCCAGACCTAGAGCAACTCAAAAAGCCACAAGAAGCTGGCTAGCCAGGCAACAACTCACAAGCAACACCAAGAAGAAATAATCCAATATCTGCACAAGACTCTCGAGGAGCCCATCAGGCAGATCCTGCGACAAAGCCACATGCAACAGGCTATCCATGCCTCCCAACACTCTACAACAGATCATCCATGCCTCAACAAGCTTCACTGGAAGCCAAGGCACCAAAAACACAAGGGGTTCTTCAGCCTTTTCCATCAAACTCTCCTACGACAAAAAAGAGCAAAACCACAAGGGTATAAAAAGACCAACTCAGTTCATCGAAAAATCCAGAAGACGTCTAGCCAATCTAATCTAACAACCCATATTCAACGAAAATGCCACGCCAATGGCCAAAAACTATGAATAGAAGAAAGCACGATCTGAAGCAGAATGAAAAGATCGAAAAGAAGTCTGAAAAGACTACTCAGTCTGACAAGAAGTTTGACTGACCGAACGGGCAAAACCTCAAAAAAAATGCAACTCCCAGTCCATGAAGCAAACTGAGAGTTGAGGGGCCTATGTTATAGGCGAAAATTGGTCTCACTCGAAATGGGCCAATGACACAACAACAACCAGAATTCACCAAGTGCTCAGTAGGTGTGCAAGATCTCAAATGACGAGTTTGGAAGGCTACCCAAACTCATGCAAAAGATCTTGCTTGCTCCCAACCTTGTCCTCGCCCCCGCAGTCCTAAGGACGTCAGCTACCCAGTGAGGATCGAACAATGGTTCTGTGAAGAATCATCAAGCAAACTCAAGACGAGTTAGCACTCTATCCATCTAGCCCACACTTGAAGGGCTATCCCGCACTCGCAAGGCAAGATGCCCCAGCGAGTCCAAGCTGAGATTCTTAGCTTAGGAAGACAGACATCTTACATACCAAGGTGAGACCCGATCACACGTACGTGACTCAGCTTGTATTTGATAAAGAGGGCTCACCCACAGAAGACAATCTGTAGTGGCCGAATGAGTAAGATATTGTCCAGTCTTTTTGTCTTGTACTTTGGATGTTTGATGTAACATATTTACTGCATGTAAATTTACTATTATAACCTTCCTTCTTTTATAAATAGGAACACTATGTTAGTAGAAGAAGAGGTCAAATTTTGTAAGTAAAAGCCCTACTAAAATCAATTCTCAAAGCTTAATAAAATCTCTGTCATGGACGTAGAGTCTGGTACCGCCTGGATTTATCCGAACCACGTTAAAACCTTGCCCGTCTCCCTTCTTCCTCTTAACCATCTGTGTCACTACATCTCTTCTTAACATGGAAAATAGCTTGGTAAGAGAACTGATCTCCCGTTGGCAGAAATTAGGTCCCAAACCAAATTCCACAGTCAACATGTCCTAAATCTGTTTAATAGTAATGCAGTTAGAAATCCTTTCATATTCATTAGGAGAAAGTGAGTTGGAGATAATCCATTTAACTTTAGAGGCAAGAAGGTGCTTCTTCCTTTCCTTCTCTATCCATAAAGATTTAGGATTAGGTTTTACAACTCCATTTATCAAGGTTTGTGGTGGATTATATCTATCCTATACAATTTTCCACATATCTATATCAGTGGCTTCAATAAAGCCTCTGATTTTTTATTTCTAATAGGTATAGTGATGTCTATTAAAACCAAGTGGCTTGTTCAAGGGTGAACATTCGAGCAATAATGTAAAGCTGGAATCCATTCTCTTTAGAAAATAAAGAGTATCAAGGGCCAAAACTTTGATACCAATTATTGGTCCCAAAAATTAACGATTTTGCCCTTTTCACAAATGTAAAATATATACTCTTTGAGATTGGATTCTCGTTGTACAAGACTTTTCAAGAAGACTCTATTGGATGATCAAGATAATATTAGAGTCACTAATGTAATGAAGAATTTATTAACTAATTGATCAATTTAAACTAATTTAGCAATTAAACAAAATTTCAATAAATTTAGAGAAGCAGTAAACCAAAAGAGTATTATAGAATATAAATGCAGAAAGATAAATGTGTGCAAAAATAATGAAGAACAATAAAGACACAAAAATTTTTAAAGTGATTCAATTAAAACTAAAACTACAATTTAAGTCTATATCCACTAGATCCATCCTTAACTAGATAACCACTTTTATTAACAACAATAGGAATTAACTAGGCTATTGAACAGCCAGTCCACACACAAGATTTGATTGGGCTCTTGCCTACCTATTACACAAGATTTAGCTGGGCTCTTACTAACCTAGATACAATAATTCTTTTATCTCATACGAACTATAATCAACCTCATAGCCTGGAGATATTCCAAGAATTCTTTACAATCTTCAATTAGCTATAATCAACCTTACAACTAAAGAAGATGCAAAAGGAAGATCAATCTCTTCCTTTGGATCTTTGATTTCTATCAACCTAGAAATCTAAAATAGAAGACAAGAAATTAGGTAAGAAATACAATATCACTATTTGAGATGAATATCTCAAATATCTAATGTGAATTTTTCACAAACCTGATTAAAGATCCTTTGAATTGATGAGATATATTGATAAATGAGTAAAATGCCTATAAATATTTTGATTATCACCTCTTGATTAGTTATTAATTTGTGATTTTGCTACAATTTTTGTCTTAATTTAGTTTGTTTGTTCTTGGTACTATTGTATTTTGTATTTGTCTTTTCAGGTTAGCAAAAGAGGCTTTAAAAGGAAGATGAAAAGCTTAAGCTTGGAGCACACTTGGATTAAGAAGAAGCTAAGGAAGAAGATGTGAAAAGTCCAAGACAATTGTGCATTGAAGCTGAAGAAAAACA
>JANHAO010014308.1:0-15381 GCA_026873985.1 Saraca asoca | reverse complement strand
TTCTGATTTGATTCACACAAAAGACAGGAGTTGTGTGGGATTGATTTTATTGTTTCCGCTGTGCTTGCCTGTTTCTTCCCAACAGTGCGCTCAATTGCTAAAATTGGAGATTTCAATGGTTAAGTGGCTTCTTGATGGATGGCCTTCTCCAAAGAGTACAAGAGAAACCATCCATTCAACATGTAAGAGCTGCAGAGAGATATTTTGACATTGGCAGCGCATTATAGACTGATCTCTTCGTAGAATTGGCTGCAAATTTACATATAGATCTTTCGATAAGGAACTTTGTCGTCATGACACTCTCATGTGCAAGTGGTGTTCCAATTTAAAAAATGCTATTTTCATATTTATTTTACGTCTTCTTATATCAAATATCATTAACAATAATTAGTTTTGAAAAAAAAATATGAAAACAATACAAGCGTGGAAAAAAAAATTTTGAACAGGTTTTGTCCCTTCAAGCATCTTTAATTTGAAGGGATCAAAATGTAAGCATTTAACCATGAGACCTTAAAATAATGGTTTTATACTTCAGGTTAAAATGTTGAAAGTCTGTAATATTTCATGTTTCATAAAAGGTTTTGTTTTTTTTTTTTTTTACATCTCAAGATTGAAAGTATGTAATATTTGATGTTTTCATAGAAAATTTTGTTTTTTTTTTTTTTATATCCCAGTCAATGACTTAACTACTCTTATTACGACAAAAAATAAAACACACACCCCATATGAGAACAAACAGTTCAACAGTTGAACTAATACTAACGTGCTAAACCCATTAATCAGTGTGTGCCAATTACAAAATGGGTTGGTTCAGACTAACTCCATGCCTTTGGCTCACGCAAGTTCCAGAAATAAATATAACACAAAATAAAATCAAACTATTGTCAATTGATGCCACTACTCACTTTAATCTTAAAATCAGATGTACGTCATAGAGTTGGAAATTCCATTTCCATAAATCCCATTCCCCCATTCCTCGGGCTTTTTATTTCTCGCATCACAGAAAAAAAAAACTAATTTCTATTGGTAAGAAGAACATGAAGCTACAATGGCGCCCTATACTTCTTGTTTAATATTTTGCTGGTAATTATATTTATCATATTTTTTATAGAGTAACAAAGGACTAATTTTGAGTATATTCTAATTCCTAGTTCTAGTTAAAGTCACTTTTATTTGTAGTAGTTTATTACAAGCATAAATATTGAAATTATCACAAAATATTTTCCAATAAAACTTTATATGTATTATACAATCTCTTTATTATTTGTTTAAGATTGTTTATATTGTGTTAATAACAATAAAAATCTAATTTAACCAAATAAAAATTCTGTCAAATGATGACATCATAATCAATTTTAAATATTTAATGTCAAATGATGACATCATAATCAATTCTGTCAAATATTAATTATGTTTTTAGTATCATTTCAACCTTATTTGTTTTTTTTTTTAATGTTATTTCTTGTATTTATATCTTTCACGTCCAACTCAAAGCACGATCAATGTAGGAAGAAACCCAACAATATCTTCATACAAACCATGCACACAAACCTGCAATGTATATTTTTTATTAAAAATTTAAGGAAAACAACAACTTAAAATTAGTCAAAATGATTGTATTTTTATTTTAATTTAAAGAAAGATTTTAAAAAAAATATAGCAGAGTTTCCCCTAAGATCACAAGTGCTCAATAAAATCCGTATTTGACAACAACTAGCATATGACGCAATATACGATAGACGAATACACATATATATAGACAAAACTATATAACAACTGTCAATTTATTTTCCAAACTTTTGGCTCCAATCTCTAACTTGAGGATTATTCCAACTATGTAACTTGATTAAAATCAATAATGCTTTTGAGCTAAAAAGTCCATCTAAGGTCCTAAATAACAAAACATTTTTAAAATAGAAAACATGTGAATTTCATTGAAACTCACTAATAATAATTTCATTTTTCACAATTTAATAGGTTTCAATGATTCATTTTATATAAGTTAGAAAGTAAGTCATATTGAAAATAATAGGATTTCTAGTAAATACAATATTGAAAACAAGTTAAACACATATGAAAACCATACCTTGATATAACAAGACCTCTACATCAAACCATGCACAAACTATACATTGTATTTCCAAATACTTGTGATAAATTGTTATATCTCAAAACTTAAAAACTCACATATAATATGAAATATTCAATTAATTTCAACATATCTTTAGGATCTAAAGTGGAGTTCCCATGGTCAATCATCCTTATAATATCAATTCTCTTATTCTACTTATCTCTCCAAATATGTAACTCCCCCTCATTCCTCATGTAGTATACTTCCCAAATAGCAACCATTTCAAAGTCCTCAATTAATTATCCTAAAACATTCAACCTTCCCCAATGAGTTCAACTAAGAGACAAATTAGGTTTATTGAAACAATTTGGGTGTAAAATTCTCTAGCTTCAAAGATAAATACACTTTGCTTAATGGGGTATTCTAAATCAACCTTACTCTTCCTAAATTCAAGTTTTCCAATTAAACGAATCTACTTCCAATTTCTTCTAGTTATACTTTGATTTAATTTTATAAATTTTCACAAGGACTATTTTAATCATGTCCAAATCTATATGACACACCAATATCTCAAACCTAATTCCTAAAAACTTTTAATCTAACAATACCCATGAAATTTTTAAGTTAAATAACATCAAATCATAAATAATTGAAGAATGGAAACAAAACATCCACTGCAACCCAATCAAGTTGCTTAGGAGAAAAGAGGCCAAAAAAAGTTAAGGCAGAGAGTTTCAAACTGTCAACCTCCACTAATGCTTTAGCTCTCCTCCTCTTCCAACGTTGGTGAATGGCGATAGACAGATCAAGGTTGGCAATTTGGCATGGCAGAATCACTGGTTCTGAGGAGGTGGTAGATCAGATGAGCTAGTTGCTAGCTTCCATCTCTAAGTGCCCATCCCAAGCAGCCTGATTGTAATGTTGCGACTGGAGCATCATTGCCATGACTGCCTAGGGGCGAGAGGTGGCAGTAGATGAGGCAGGAGGTGGATGATGCAGTTGGAAAGGGTTATGCTACTGCATGAGGCTAATGCTATTTATAGAATAATTTTTTCTAAAATTCAATTTATTTCATTTCATTTTTAATTTATCTTCAAGTTAATCTTATTGTTTGAAACATATAAAAAAAAGAATATGAAATTCAATTGAAAATTAGATTTTAATGGTATCATGATAAATAAAATATTAGAATAATGATAAAATTATTAATATAATATGTGTTTCATGCCAAATGAAATGAATTATAGTAAAATTTTTGATAAATTTGATGAATTTTATGATGACATGAATGTGATTAAAATAGAAATTGTAAATGAAATGAATTAAATTCTTCTTTTAACTTAAATCCAAATAGCTTTTAAAAGGAAATTCATTTCAAAATGAAATGAAATCTTATTTCTTGGCATTCCAAACAGAGGATAAGGATTAGTGGGTCTTTGCAAAGAAAGAAAAGGAAACCTTGAGCATTGTGTTTTTCGGGAAAGAGAGAAAAATAAAATGAGTGAAGGAGTTTTGCAATTTTAAAAGCTCTTTAATTAGAGAAAGTTTTAATTAATTAAGTTTAAGACACATTAATATACCATCATCATTTAAATTAAAACAAAAACTAATTACATTTTAATTTAATCTAAATTTAATTTAACTAAGATACATTTAAAACATGTTAATTAACTAGTTTGATAATAATTAAGGATTAAGTATGCTTCTATATTTTGTAAAATGTAACTAAATGAAACTTGAATAGGATTTATTAATTTTAGGTTTGAAATCCCATCATAATATAAACAAAATACTCATTTAAAAGTTGGATCAAAAGGTACTTTAAGCATTTAAAATAATTATAAATAACAAACCATTTATTTACTATACTAGGTATTACAATATCATGATTATTATATCAATCAATTTTTTTATGGAATAACAATCAATACATTAATTAAAGCATGAATTTAATTGTAACAATTTGTTAAATATTTTTTCAAAGAAGTTTTTTATCCTAGAACATACGATAAGGAGAACAAATAAGCAAAAATTTTCTAAAGAGCAACAAGTTTAAGACGAAAGCTAAACACAAAAATAATAATAATAATAATAATTGTTAGCCTAGCTAGCTTACTTTCTTTAGTTTTGATGATTGAAAAATAATCTTATTTAATATCTTAATCTAACTATATGTTTAAGTGGTTGTTAGTTTTGAAGGTTCAAAGTTGATTAAAGCTTGCTCAAAAGATCAACATTAGTTCTAAGATTTTATTTGATTTCATAGGATCTTTTATAACTAAGATCTTATTCAAATTATTCAATCATATTTTCTAATATAACTTACATTGAGGTAAAATAAATCATTTAAAATGAGTTTTAAATCAAAAATTTTTCAAACAAACTTTTTACATGTTCTCTCATAAGTCAAATTTTTATAAAAACTATTTTTAACTATGTGAATTGATTCATGAATCACGTTGAAAAGTTTGTGAAATGAACTTAAATTGATTCACTAATCAATTCATGAAGAAAACTTTTCTTACCGAAAGTTTGGAACTTTTTGGAATTGATTCCATAATCGATTCAATATCTATTTTCAAAACACTATGATTTGATTCCCTAATCAATTCAGTGATGAACTTTCACATGATCTAAATAGATTTCTAAATTAATTAGTTAGTTACAAGTTTGTTACAACCACTATGAATTAATTCACGAATCGATTCATAGACTAAAAACTAGTTGTTTTACTCTCAACTATAAATAGACCAAACCTCACTTTGTTTTCATAAATCATTGTGACAAAAATAGAGAAACTCAAAGCTTATAGTTGATATTTATTACCGCACTTGATTTCAACAATTCAATCAATTCTTAAGCAATCTGAAGAAGATTTCTACCTAGATAATTGAGATTTGCATCTCAATTTACTATATTGCATCTCTTTACTCTATCTTTATTTACTTTTTAGAGTTCCAGGGTTAGGAATCTAGATACAAAACAAGAAGTTGATCTTTCCTTTACATCCTTCTAGAATTGTGAAGTTGATTACAATTGGTAGGAGGTACATTAAATTCTTATAAATCTTCAAAGTTGTGAGGTTGATCATAATTTGGTGAAAATATAGAATTTTTGTATCATAGATTGGCAAGAGTCTTGTAAAAATTCTTGTTGTAAAACTAGTTTATAGGAGCCCTATTAAATTCCTATGTTTGTTAATAAAAGTGATCATATGGTTGAGTATTGATCTAGTGGAGTAAACTAGAATTGCGGTTTCAATTCAAGTTGAACTACTTAAAAAATTTTGTTCTTGATTCTTTTATTATTGTTTTTTTTACTGCTGCATATTTTTTTGTTTTTGTACTAAATTTGCAATCTGGTTTTTCTCTTATTTCAGTCAATAAACAATATAATTATTAACCATAAAATCTGATATAAGAAACTCTTTTATTATGCATTTACTTGAAAATCAAAGTTAACAATTACATTACAATTGACTTAGTTGTTAATTTCATTCATATTAATAAAGAGTATAAAATTCCCCTAAAGGAATAAGGGCAAGATCATATATCTTAATCTACTTTATGGATGAATAATTGATATTAGAGCTTTGGCTCTTGATACTCTTTTTTTTTTAAAACAAAATTATGGATTCTAAATTGATTGTTTTGCTTGATTATCTATTCTTGAACAATCCCCTTGCTTTTAATAGTGAAAATTTTGCTTTTTGGAAACACAAAATCAAGTCTTTTTAGAAGCATTAGATGTAGACATGCTAGAACTTTTAGAATCAGGATATAAATGTCCTAAAATATTTGTTGATGGAATTCTGTAGCCCAAGTCTAAATTGTTATGGACTAATGAAGACAGGAGGAAACACCTCCTTGCATCCAAAGTAAAATGGGTTATTATTAATTTACTATCTACTAATGAGTTTGAAAGAATTTCCGAATGCACAACAGCAAAGAAGATCTTGGATACTTTGAAAATTGCTTACATTGGCAAAATTGAGGCTAATTCAAAAAAGCAAGGACAACATTGCCTTATGGCTAAACACAATGAAGACATAGAGGTACTAAAATATCTTTCATTTTTCTATGGCTCTTATATTAGTGATGCTGATATTGAATCCAATATTCAAATTGATGCTAAATCTGATAATGAATCTGATGATTTGTAAGAGGAAATCTATGAAGCATTGACTAACGCTAACAAGGAGTTAAAGCAATTAAGAACTCAGAATGAAAATTTGTTTAAAAAGATCAAGTAATTTGAAAAAAAAATAGTGATTTGAATATCTTAGTTGAGAAATTATTGAGTGAAAACAAAGGATGTGATTATTGTGAGTCTTACAAATTTAAGATAGAAAAATTGAATAAGGCTTTACAAGGATTTGCTGATAGCAAGGTAAATCTTAATAGCATGCTAGAAAATCAAAAAGGTTGTCAAAACAAAATTGGTTTAGGTTACAAACAAGCACGGACAAAGAGAAATTTTCATTACATTACTTATTTTTATTGTAATCATAGAGGTTATCATATTAAATTTTGTCCATAAAGAAATGGCACCTATGTTATAAGACTAAATGAAAAATTGGTCTGGCTACCTAAAGCATCTAGTTTCAAATAGAATGTTTCATTGCTACTTAATAAATTTGGACCCAAGATTAATTGGGTACCAACAAAACAAGTATAATCTCTATTTTGCAAGATTGTGGGAGGAAGAGAAGCAATATATGGTTCCTTGATAGTGGATACTCATGTCATATGACAAGGAATAGAAACAATTTCATCACTCTCACATCAATCATAGGAGGTAAAGTTACCTTTGGAGATGATACCAAAGGAAAAGTGATTGGAATAGGTAAAGTTAGTAAGACGCCTAACTATTTTATTGAAAATGTGTTTCTAGTTAAAGATTTGAAACACAATCTATTAAGTATTAGTCAGTTTTGTGACAAAGGAAATAAAGTAATTTTTAATTCAAACAAATGTCTAGTTATTAATGATAATGACAAACAAGTTAAATTTATAGGATGTAGAATTAATAATATTTACATCATTGACTTTTATGCTGAATCAAATTTGGATTCCTCTTGTTTAGTTCATCTGAATGAAGATTCTTGGATTTAGCATAGGAGACTAGGACACATTAATATAGAACTGATAGGAAGACTCTCTAGAAATAATTTAGTTTTAGGATTGCCAAAATTAGACTACACTAAAGATAGAATGTATAATGCTTGCTAGAGAGGAAAGCAAGTCAAATCCTTTTTAAAACGAAAAAAGTTGTCTCTACTTCAAAACTCCTTGATTTGCTTCATATGGATCTAGTAGGATCATCTAAGATTAGAAGCTATGGAAGAAATCTCTATGCGCTTGTAATTGTAAATGATTATTCTAGATTTACATGGACTTCATTTCTTTCACATAAAAGTGATATATTTGAAGCTTTTAAAAAATTAGCAAATGTAATTCAAAATAAAAAAGGGTTAACCATAGTCAGCATTAAAAGTGATCATGGAGGAGAGTTTGAAAATAAGGAGTTTGCTATTTTCTGTGAATTAAGTGGCATAAGTCATAATTTTTTAGCACATAGGACTCTCTAATAGCATGGTGTAGCTGAAAAGAAAAATAGGTGTTTAGTTGATATGGCAAGAACAATTTTGAATGAAAGCTCACTTCCAAAGTCTTTTTGGGTAGATGTAGTTAACACTGCCTACTATGTATCAAATAGAGTTTTGATAAGACCTATTCTAGATAAAACTCTCTATGAACTCTATTATGGAAGGAAGCCTAATGTGTCATATCCTTATGTTTTTGGTTGTAAATGCGTTATGCATAATAATGGCAAAGATAATCTTGATAAATTTGATGCTAAATCAGATGAAGCTATTTTTATTGGATATTTTTCATCTAGCAAAGCCTTTCATATTTATAACAAAAGGACTTTAAAGATTAAAAAATCCATACATTTTATTTTTTACAAGTTTACCTTAAGTACAAATAGGTCAAGAGTAGAAAATGATTAATAGAATTGATTGCTTTCTAACTCTAACTTTGAGGAGCAACAAGATCAATGATAATTGCTCTTGATCAAAAGGAGATGATGATGATATAGTCATCCTAAACATTTCTGAACCCAGCACTTCTCGAAAATAGTGAAAGTTCATGGAAAGTCATCCTAGAAAGTTGATAATAGGAGAAGCTACTAAATAGGTAACACATGGCCATTTGTGAAATATCAATAACCATTTAGCTTTTGTTTCATAGATTGAGCTTAAAAATATTCAAGAGGCCTTAAAAGATGAAAATTGGATTTTAGCTATGCATGAAGAACTGAACCAAATCAAAAGAAACCAAGTTTGGACACTTGTACTAAAACCTAAAAATAGTTCTGTTATAGGTTATAGATGGGTCTTTAGAGATAAATTGGATGAGAATGGCTTGATCATAAGAAATAAAGCAAGGTTAATTGCAAAGGGTTATAATTAGGAAGAAGGAATAGACTATGTTGAATCCTTTGCACCAATTGCTAAGTTAGAAGCTATTAGGATGCTATTAGCTTTCTCTTGCTATAGAAATTTTAAACTTTTTCAAATGGATACATTTTGGAAGAGGCATATGTTTAGCAACCCCCTAGATTTGAGAATCACCTTTATCCAAATCATGTTTTAGAACTTCAAAAAGCTTTGTATGGATTAAAGCAAGCTCCTAGAGCTTGGTATGATTGGTTAAGTAAATTTCTAATACAAAAGGCCTTTAGAAGAGGAAAGGTTGACACCACACTCTTTATAAAAAAAACATATCTTATTAGTTCAAATTTATGTGAATGATAGAATATTTGATTCTACTAATGATATTTTGTGCAAAGATTTTTCTGAGATAATGCAAAGTGAGTTTGAGATGAACATAATGCGTGAACTGACCTACTTTCTTGGATTATACATTAAACAGTGCTCAATTGGTATTTTTCTAAACTAAGCAAAATACACAATTGAATTGCTTAAAAGATTTCAATTTGATTGTTGCAAGCACCTTGGAACACCAATGAGTCCTACACTTTAATTAGATTTAGATGAAAATGGTAAAAGTGTAGATGTAACATTATTTAGAGGAATGATAGGAAGTTTGCTTTATTTGACAGCTAGTAGACCTTATATTATCCTGAGTGTTTGTCTCAGTGCTAGATATCAAACTAATCCAAAAGAATCACACCCTAGAGCAATAAAAAGAATTTTTAGATATTTTATTAGGACTAAGCATTTAGGGTTATGGTATCCAAAAATAGATACTTGTAGTCTACTTGGTTATTTAGATGCAAACTATGCTAGTAGCAAGACTAATAGAAAGAACACTAGTGGTACTTGTTAGTTCATTGGCCACTCACTAGTCTCTTGGTCCTACAAAAAGTAAAACTATGTAGCGCTACTAAGGCAAAATACATAGCAGCTGGAAGTTACTATGCTTAGATTTTGTGTATGAAACAACAACTTTCAGAGTATGGATTGGAATTTGACAAGATTCCCATAATGTGCGATAATACAAGTGCTATTAACCTCACCAAAAATCCTATCATGCACTTAAAAACAAAACACATACAAACAAGGCACCATTTTCTCAGAGATTATGTCCAAAGAGGTGATGTCTCAATTGAGTTTGTACAAACCAATTTCTAATTAGTTGATATTTTTACTAAATCGTTAGATGAAAAGTGATTTGTATTCATTTGAAGAGAGCTTGGGACGTTAGACTCTTCAAAAAATAATCTTAATTAACCAATTTTTATAGTTCCAATGTTTTAATGTTTTTATATTTTAACTTTTCTACATAATCACATTCTTTTTAATGATATTTTAACTTGAGTATCAGAGTTTCTTTTTATTTGTTTTGTAGGAATACAACATGTAAATTAAGGTTTGAATTGTGTCTTTAACTTGTATTGAGTTCAAAATTGATTTGAATTTTTTTAGGTTTAATTTGAGCTTTTGAATTAATTCAAGAATTGATTCATGATTCAAAAATTTGCACTATGAATCGATTCACAAAATTTTTAATGTTTCGGCCTGTTTTTTAAATTTTCTAATAATCTTTATTCAATATAGTCGAATTGATTTTGAAATAAATTCAATATCTGATAAATCATTTTCCTAATTGATTTAGTCACCAATGAATCAACTCAGTTTCTACTAAATCGATTCAAAACCTACTGTTATAAACCAGAATATATTTTTACTTCAATTCATACTTTTTTTCTTAAATCAATTCTAATACCAATTTTTCATTAATTGGAATAATAACTAGTTGAAAAGGAGCTTAATTTCAATTCATAAGAAGCTAATCTTTAAATAATGTTCATATCAATAGTTAATTTTGCTTTTTTAGACTTTACATTAAATTCCAACTTTTAATTTTGATAATATTTTGATTACTCGCTTCTTTCTTCACTCTTTTATGAGGCACTATTTCTTTTGTATGTGCCAAAAGGGGAGAAAATATGAGATTTTTAAGAGAAATGATGAGATTATTTTGAGATTATTTTTTTAGAAGAAAAGATTATCAAAATTTTAGAATTTATTTTAGAAACTTTGAACCTCATCTTAGATTGTTTGTCAACATAAAAAAGGAGGAGATTGTTAGTGTAGCGAGCTTACTTTCTTCAGTTTTGATGATTGAAAAACAATCTTGCTTAATATCTCAATCTAACTATATATTTAATTGGTTGTTAGTTTTGTAGGTTCAAAGTTGATTAAAGCTTGCTCAAAAGATCAACATTAGTTCTAAGATTTTATTTGATTTCATAGGATTTTTAATAACTAAGATCATATTCAAACTACTCAATCATATTTTCTAAAACTACATTGAGGTAAAATAAATCATCTAAAATGAGTTTTAAATCAAAAGTTTCTCAAACAAACTTTTTACATATTCTTCCACAAGTCAAACTTTTATAAAAAATATTTTTCGTTGTGTGAATCGATTCACATTGAAAAACTTGTGAAATAAACTTAAATCGATTCATCAATCAATCCATAGACAAAATGTTTCTTACCAAAGGTTTGGAGCTTTTCTGAATCGATTCCATAATCGATTCAACATCTATTCTCAAAACACTATGATTCGATTCTCTAATCAATTCGGTGATGAATTTTCATATGATCTGAATCGATTCCTAAATCGATTAGTTAGTTACAAATTTGTTATAATCATTACGAATCGATTTATGAATTGATTCAAGGACTAAAAATTAGTTATTTTTCTCACGACTATAAATAGACCAAACCTCATTTTATTTTTATAACTCATTGTGACAAAAATAGAGAAACTGAGAACTTATACCTAATATTCATTACCTCACTTGATTTCAATGATTCAATCAATTCTTAAGCAATCTGAAGAAGATTTCTACCTAGATAATTGAGATTTACATCTTAATTTACTATATTGTATCTCTTTACTCTATCTTGATTTACTTTTTAGATTTTTAGGGTTAGGAATCTAGATACAAAATAAGAGGTTAATTTTTCCTTTACATCCTTCTAGAATTGTGAGGTTGATTACAATTGATAGCAGGTGCATTGAATTCTTGTAAATCTTCAAAGCAGTGATGTTGATCATAGTTAGGTGAAAATATAGAATTTTTGTATCATAGGCCTGCAAGAGCCTTGTGAAAATTCTTGTTGTAAAACTAGTTTATAGGAGCCCTATTAAATTCCTATGTTTGTTAATAAAAGTGATTGTACGGTTGAATATTGATCCAGTGGAATAGACTAGAATTGCGATTTCAATTCAAGTTGAACTTTTTAAAAAATTTTGTGTCTTGATTCTTTTATTACTATTTTTTTACTACTGCATATTTTCTGTTTTTGTACTAAATCTGCAATCTAGTTTTTCTCTTATTTCAATCAATAAACAATATAATTGTTAACCATATAATCTGATATAAGAAACTCTTTTGTTATGCATTTACTTAAAAATTAAAGTTAACAATTACATTACAATTGACTTAGTTGTTAATTTCATTTAGATCAATAAAGAGTATAAAATTCCCTTAAAGGAATAAGGCCAAGATCATAAATCTTAATCTACTTTCTGGACCAACAATAATAATAATAAAGACATTCTTAAACAAGAGTTTGATTAAGGTGGACTAATGAAGCTAAATAATAATTAGCTTGAATCAAAAGCATTTAAGTAGCAGAAAAGAGAAAAATAAATTCCCTTTGGATATTAATCCCTCTTCTCCCTTGGTAATTATTCTTAAGCAAAAAGTGCTATAATCAGTAGAAAATATTAGTTAATAATTAGATTTGTATATCATGTTACAAATCATTTAAATTTGTATAAAATAATAAATTAATTTAATAAATATGTGTACATGATATTTCAATGTAAATCCATGCAAGTGAATTTTTCATAGCAAGTGCATTCCTCACATACCCTAACATAGAAAGGGAGAAAACTACTCTTTATCCTCAATTGGGCCGTTACAATTCTATCTAGTATATAAGTAAGGACTTGCCTTATTGTAATTGTATTGGCCAACTGACCCATCATTATTTACCCAGTTAGAAGACCCAAACCACAAAGTTTACTATTAGTCTAGATGTCATGTTAGGCCCAATAATCTAATCATATATTAGTTAGCACATCATACTTAATTGTTATGACATTCAATTAATCCAATTTAATAAATAATTAAACTATGGTAGTCCAATATAGGAAATTCTAAAAATCTCCTACTTAGACAACATAGTTTAATAAATGAGAAATCGGATTACAATAGGTGGCCACAAATGAATATCAACAACAATCAAGATATCATTACAACCATAGGTCCATCATTAGTACATAATAATGCAGATCATTATATCCTATATGGATAATAATATCATACATAATGTGAAATGTGTAAAAAAAACCAGATATACACGTCAAAATGTGATTATATTTACATCTTTACAAAATGGTCCATGCATCTGCCCAAAATGCCAAAATGAGAATAAATCTCAACACAACAATGAGACAAGGTCTAAATGTCTCCATCAATATGCCATAAATAAATGGACACAATCAACATCATATATACATATATATATGAAATATATGACAATATCATAAATATTTCGCTAATATCGGGATAATAGTTCATTGTTTCACTATGAAACATAAAACTCCCACTAACCCTGAACACCGAAAGGTCTAGCTAAACTCATTCTAGTTACTTGTTCATGAACAATTTAATGCATAAGCCTTTGGTTAGTTGATCGACAAGCGTACAATCTATGGTAACATGTATAATGCTTATATGTCTTTTCTTTAACAAATTGATATTTTATATCAAAATACTTTATACAAGCAATATTTTCATTATTATTTTAAGAGAAGTTCATTATGGCATCACTATTGCAACATATGGTTAAGGTCCTGAATATACTTTCTACAACTTTGAATTAAGATATCATATTCCTTAACCAAATAGCTTCATGAATGGCTTCATAACATGTGACACATCCTGCCTCTATAATAGAGGTTGTTGTAATTGACTACTTAGTAATTTTTATGGTATAGCTCCTCCTATCACCATAAAGATGTATCTAGATATCAACTTCTCATCATTGGATAATTTACAAAATCATGATCGAAGTATCTTGTAACAATCAAATCACTAGATCTACAATAAGTCAACATAAAGATTTTTTGTACATAATAGGTACTCTATGATTTTCTTTGTAGCAATCTAATATTTCTGACCTATATTACTCAAGTATTTCCTAAGTACATTAAACAAAAAAGCCATATCTAGATGTATACATACTTGAGCATACAACATATTACCAACACTAGAAGCATATGTGACCTACTTTGATCCTTACATTATTTTGAGGACATAAGGCTTTAGAAAGAACCTCACCCTTCTGAAAGGGTGCAATACTTTAAGAGCACATAAAACATATTAAACTTTTTGAGTGTCTTTTTAATATACAATCTTTGAGATAAGCTAAGAAGACCCAAGTATCTGTAATGGATCCATATGGCTAGCATGAAAAAGGTATCAATAACATCCTTAGTATGTAAACAACATTTGCTTTGTCTCAATCATAGGGCTCATAACATTGTTTTCAAGGAGAACATCATCAACATAAGACTAAAAACATAAATATGGTCATATCTAACTTAAAACAAATACACAAATCTGCATAATTTTCCTTGAACCTAAGAGAAGCAATAATTTCAACAACATTAAGATACCATTGTCTAGATTTTTTATTCAAATCATACTTATGAATCCTTTCAATTTATACACTAAGTGTTCTTTACTCTTCTCTTGGAAATCATTTAGTTAGTTCACACAAATAGTTTCTTGCAAATTATCATTCAAGAACACCATCATACATCTGGCAAAGCTTGAAGTCAAAATGAGCTACCAATGCTATAGCAATTCCAAACGAGTCTTTAATTAAAACAAATAAGAAAATTTTTTATAACCAATGCCTTTATTCTCAATGTGGCCCTTTGCCACCAATATAGCCTTATATCTCTAAATTATCCCATTACAATATTTCTGGCCTTTGGCAGCGCTTAACTCAGCAACAGTCAAAAACTATTGCCTATAACTAGAATAGGCAACAGTTTTTTGTATTGTTGCCTTTGTTTATAATTTTTAACAGCAATCACTTAAAATTGTTGCCATAGACACAATAGGCAACACTTTTGTAAGTGTTCCAAAATTTTGAGTAATAGGCAACACTTTAATTGTGTTGCCAAATAATTTTTTTTTTCAAAAATTTTATAACATTTAATTTAACTACTTTTAATTTTATAAATTTTTCTTTTTTCCTTTTGTTAAAACATTTTTGTTGTGCTCCAATATTTTCCCCCTTTTCCCTCTCTGCTCTCCCGCCAAACAGCCACTACTCTTCCTAATTCTACTTCTGCTTCTGCTTGTGAATCTGTTGCTGCTTCTTCTGCTATTGCATCTGCTTCTGCTGGTGTTGCATCTGTTTCTACTTCTGCTGTGTCTGCTTCTGCTACTTTTGGTGCTGCTCAATCCTTCTGGGTGTGGTTCTACTTTTTCTACTTATGCTTCTGCTTGCCAAGTTCTCCAGTATATCTTCAGCTAGCGATCCAGCCCACGCCAAAAAATGTCGAAGTAAGTATTTTATTTTGTGTTTGGTTGAATCTTCTACTTTATGGACTTTATTTTGATGATAACTGAAAGGGTGCCATTGGGCTTTCATGATTTTCAATGAAATTAGAACCAATGAAAACACAAATTGATGATGTTTGATTTCATAAAATTAGATGAATTAGAGATAGACCTATTTA
>JANHAO010014307.1:0-15386 GCA_026873985.1 Saraca asoca | reverse complement strand
ATAAATAAATTAAATTATTATTATAAAAAATATTTTTTATAAAAATAAAATAGAATATTTATTATTTTATAATTATTAATATAAATAATATTCTTTTAATTATTTTTTAATTTCTAATAATATTTATTTATGATTGGAGAATAAATGTTAACTTATCATAACCAATCAAATTTTTACTATTTTATCAAATTTATTAGATGTTTTTGCCTTTATTAAAAATTAAAAAATAATTAAAAAAATATTTATTTTTATAAAAAGTCCTCCATTTGTATTCGCACCAAACAACAATTTGTCAAAAGAAACTTGGCCGTGACAAATCCAAAGAAAAACGTTTTCATACAGAAAAAAGTGTGTGGGAGAAGCTTGGCAAAAGTCAACAAGTTGAAAGATAAATTTAGAAGAAATTTAAAGAAGTTACAAGCTTCTCAACCAGACATTATTAGAAGTAGTGTTTTAAAAAAAAGTTATAAACTACTAAAATAAATTTGTTTATCAAATAATTCTATTTTAATCAAATAAATTTATGAACTAGTCATATAAGCTACAAACTAATTTATATGCCTTGCCAAATACAGTCAAAAACTGGACAGCGAGTAAAACAGCAAGGACAAAGAAATCATCCACTGCACGTGCCCACTGTGCGTTAATCAGCCAACATTATAAAACAACCCATTGGGTGTTTGGCAGATGCTGCACCTTCTTCATATACCTTGCTTGACCACGTTGCTATCACTACCAATAGTAATCCACTTAGTATTATAACACCAATTACATATAATAACATAGAACATTTTGAAATTGCCAAAATCTTTGAAGTTTGGCTTGAAAGTTAAATTCTACGGATTGACCGCCTTAAAGACCAATATTATAGTTGACCATCGACTCACAGAACAAAGAAGGCCTCAAAATTCAACACAAACTGCGATATATGGGAATGGGATAAGGTAATGAATGTGATTCTGCATAACAGGGACCTCCCATTCTTTTCTTTCATAAAATTAAGAAAATGCTCCCTAGACATTAATTTTCAACCCAATTCTTTCATATGTATTATTTTTTGCATTGGATTTGAGTCTATAAAATAAACTTAGGACATCAAAATAATTAAATAAAGTCTGTGTATAAAAATTAAATGTATATTTAACGTCACTTTTTTGTAATCATAATTTGGCATCACTCCTTCACTATGTGAATAGAGTTACACTTTGAGACCTGAAGAAAAAAAATCAGTGCAACCATGGAAACAAAATTTGCCATAATTTTAGTATGATGAATTGAGAGTTGACAAAAGGCTGGCGTTTTAGTCAAAACTTTGACCGGTCAACCATAAACGCCATAACATAATTATCAAGGGTTATTAACTGAGTAGGTGGATAAGCATGAAAACGAATGTCTAGGAAGGACAATAATTAATTAGGTGGATAGGCGTGAAATTGTATGTTTTAACATCGTAACAGGATATGGGCCGATAATATGGGAAGTAACTAGTATTGCTTAACCGTAGATGAGAAACAGATAAAGGCGAAGTGTAACCTGCAATTTTTGCCGTCTCCCTCAATGAATCTCTATTCCTTTTTTTTGGAGAAAAATTACGTCACTGAAACCACTATACTTGAGTCTTGGCCACTTTGACTGAATCAGCATACTCGTCCTATTCCAACATGCAAGCGGATGAAGTCCCACAGCAAACTATAAAAATTAGCACAACTACTTTGGTGAACAAAAAGAAAACTAGCCTGATTGCATGTGGCAGGTCTCTATTAAGGCCTTTCCTTTTACAACATGATTTGATATTTGTTACAGTTCAAATAGCATTAAGAGTGAGGACTTTCTATATGATCTAATAAATTAGATAATTCTTTGGGCCATACCTCTGGTTGCCCCACATGAGATCACCTGATCTCCGGACCCCACTGCAATAAATGGGAAGCACGATACACATCTGCCGCCATCTCTGATTGAACAGTCCCATAAAATTTAACTTTCAAGATAAAATCTTAACATACATCAAACTAAAAAATTGATGAAGAAAAAAATGCTGGCCTAATCCAAATAAGGTTTTACTTCGGTATTAAGCATGGTAAATTATTCAAATCAAAGTGCTTCACTTTTTCATGAACCAAACAATAAAAAATGGTAACAATTAAAAATATAAAAGACCAATATAACATTAAAGCAGGATAATATGTATCTCAAAAAATTGTTCATCACTCTCACTACTTGGTAATCATCCAAATAATAGGTTATTGAAATAAGCTGAAACTGTAGTTAGTATGATATAAAACGACCCAGGTCAAGTAGTATGAAGGTAATAATATTTGATACTGTTGACGTATGCCATAGAGTACAACATAAAATTCCTTTGGCAATTTGGGTATGAATTGAACACAAGTATTGATATATAACCAATTGCAGCATATGAACATCTGCATAGAATTCCAGTGAAAGATTCGAGCTATGTGTTAAATTCTCTCTTTTGCTTCCTTTGGGTGGGGAAAGAAGGCTCTACTTTGCAACAGTTGATTCTAAAATGAGGCTTGAAGCCATGGCATTATGACAACAAAGCCCAATCTCTGTGACCCGCTCACATATTTCCTTCAAGTATTCTTCCTGGTGTCCACCATCATCTTATAGAGAAAAAAACCACCTCGATGGCAGCCAGGCATTCTAGAAGTCATGTTTTCTAAATCAATCTGACAAAAAAAAAAAAAAAACCAATGAGTATTACTTTAAAGGATTAAACAACAAGATAAAGTTAACTAACTATACATAATTATTATACAAACCCTAATCAAACTTGGCAAAAGGTTTAATTCTATTTCATGCCTGCAGCAGCAAGCAGTTCCTAACAATTATACTTAGAAGTTTAAATGACAAATTTGAAAGTACAATAAAGCTACGACCAATTTTTAAGCTGAAATAATAATTTTTTAACTAACAAGGATCCCACCACAAGCCGGAGATGTAAGGATCACCCAAAACTCTACACTAAGTGAGGACGCCACAAGTAGATTGTAATCTTAATCATGCTACAGCAACACACCAGTAATTTTTCTGTCCCCCGGTCATTAAGGCAGGACCTTATGGGAATAGCCAAACAATACTACCACCATCAACTTTATCCACATACACACTTCTTACTAATGCCGCAATAAAAAATAATGCAAATCCTCATAAAGGTAACCTTTAAATTTACCAGTGGAACTGCATAAAGCTGAGTTGATTCATAGCAATCTTGTGCACTAGAATAAAATTTTTGAATTTGCTGTGAATCAACACTGCAACTGATGAAGAAAAATGCAGCTGGTCTCACATTTAATTGTCTGCAAGATACACCAATGAAAGCAGGTGTGCTCTACATAGAAATCAAAATTCAACATTAGATACCGTAACATAGCTTTTTACTTTATGAAACCCCAAACTCAAATGATAAATATTTAACCAATCCAGCAATTAATTTGGTAGTAAAAAAGATATTAGATTACACTTCAAACTGTAGACTCGTCAAAAAGAGACCACAATTGTTGTTATATGACAAGAAGCAAAACCATACGCTTTCTGCTACAGATGACTTACTAGGGAACTCCTGAACCTCACTCATTTAAGAGGTAGATAGCAGACAACTTCTATATTGGGTTCATAATCATATAAAATCAAAAAAATAGAACTTACAAGAGCTGAGGCAGGTACCCCAATCTCCTCAACTACTTCACGAATTATGCTGTCAAACATCTCTTGTGAAACCTTATTGTTAATAGACTCTGTCAACTCCTTGGCATACTGATGGCATTCTATTCCAACTTCTTGAGGCTGTCAATTATCAGAAACCAAATCAAATACCAATTTTAGAGTTAATTGGATCATTCAGATGCATCTAAGTGTAGTAGAGACCTAAACACTAGTAGCAGCCATAAGAAAGATTGCAGAGGTTTCACTTCTCTATTGAATACCTCAGCATGACCTCCTGGAAACACAAAATGTCCAGGAAATTCACCAACATCATTACTTCGCCGAAGCACGACTATCTTCTTGTCAACAGTCTCCACAATTGCAGCATTTCCAAGTGGGCTGGAGGTGTGCTGACAACGGATGGAATCATCTGTAGAGAAGCAAAGATGGAAGCAATAAAAAGGATTGATTCATATCAATCACCACCAATTGAAAAGATACAAAAGGAAGAAGGGATGTGCCAGGGTTCATGCAGACTGGAGCAAGAGATCATATGTTCAAACATACAGAGTAAGTTGCAGGGTTCAAGCAGGGCAATGAAGATGAATGAGACAACCTACGGGCTTTAATGTCAAATTCTAATCAACCCATCATTCATTCCCCGCCCTGCCCCCCTTTTCCTAAGAACATAAAGGGTCCAGATTAGTAATTAAGTTAAGAGAGTGAAAGAGGTTATCTTAACAATAGTAAGATATACCGTCGGATGGAATCAAGAACCTTTCCCACAGAGGACTTAGATTTGTCCCTACAAAAGTCCTGAAAACAAGTTCAAACAATGGTGGTGATTACATGGAGAGAGCACAAATAACAACAATAATTACACACACACACACAAAAGGAGAGATAGAGAACATATACCTGTAATCTGTCAAACCAAGGTGGAGACACACACGAGGCTCATGGTTAGACCCACCACCACCGTGCAACGTATATCCTTCATACTTTAATTAACAAACAAAGAAGAATAATACACCATATCACCAATAGGACTTCACAAAACTGCAGCACTAAATCTCTTGATAAACAAATGTCAAAACTGGACAGACAAGCCCTGAACCACAAACTTTCACTGGTAGCAATCAAAATGAGTGCAATCTACTCAGCTGAGATAAATGTTGAAAAAGAATATTCTATAAAAAAAAAATGTTGTGCAGAATATAGAAAATATTTAAAGAAATGAGTGTCACTGACGGAGCATGGTGACATTACTTACACAACGGCAAACAATGCAATGATTCAAATCAATCCTAATTCCTAGTACTAACAAAGAAAGAGCGATTTCATATTTTCTATTGTTCACCTGATTTTTAACTAGAATAAAATTAGGAAATTATGTAATTCACAATTCTAGCACAACCTATATACTCGTAAACAAAATTCAAGGTACTATGTGTTGAAAAGGAACACTTACCCTGAACTTCTTTCCATTGTACAGTGATTTGTTATTCTGACTTCTCTGCTCCCATATCTGTACAACAGATATATAGAATAGATAAGATCATACGAATATATGGAGACTACAATTTAGGAAAGTGTCTGGGGTCGATGCACGAGGGCTCGACTTCTTCACTTTTAAGGCACAATCATAAGTTTATGTACTAAAGGTAAATAGGAAATTAACACGCGAGTATAATAGGATTACTAGAATTTAAAGTCAAGGAGCCACTGAACAGAATGCCATCAGGTTGAAATGGTACTCACCTCAGATATAGTACTTTCCAAGCTGGTATCGGGGTGAGGGATCCGATCGTAGGAATCACCGAACGCCACAGAAAGCTTGAAGCAAACAAGAGATGCACATGATCATTTGATCAATCACACTTTAACAGCACACGGCACATTCTAATGTCAGAGAAAATATGGACTCGAAATCGAGAGAACCTGAGACGGTGAAAGACCAGAGGGACATGAGACCAAAAGCTTGAAAGAAGCAGGATCAATGGTGTTTGTCGTACCAATGGCCTCCTCCATTGAAATGGCGTGTTAATAGAATCAATCGCTCTCTACCAAACAGATCATCCGTGACTTGTAGGCAGAGCTGGTGTTAAGGCTTGAAAGCTATTGGGCTTCAAACAGGCCACATTTTTTTCAATAAATGCTCGTATCGTTTTTTAAGTAGCATCTATGATTTAACCCAACAACACGTGGGAACTTAAAAAAAAAAAGAAAGAAAGAGAATGACGATAACAATGTATTGTAAAATAAGGAAAAAAAAAAAGGTACCATTATTAATGGAAGGATAATGCTAAACATTTATTTTGCTCCCTCCCATATTTGAGATATATCAATTTAATCTTTGAAAGAATAATAATTTCAATTTAGTCCTTCACTTCCTTTTCTATCATTTACTTTGGTCCTTGCTCATTAAGTAGATGACAGAAGTGTTGAAGTGGAGCTGTCAAAGTTAACTTTCGATAGATAGTTAAAGTGGTGATTTCGCAGTTATGCATACAACCCCCAAGACAAAAGGACGTAGTTTCACTAAGTGCTCAATCTGAAATAAAATTAGATCCAATTCATCTGATCAAGCTCATCTTCTTCCCTTCATGGTTCATTTGGCATCCATTTCTACAGAAGCAGTAGGTTTATGTATAATAATCGATAAAAATTTGCTAATCATTCAGTTTAGTAGTATACTCTTCCCAACATTTGGCCTTTTTAACTTAAGCCACGTTCCTGCATTTTGAATCACTCAAATTAGGAGCCACCAAGGACAAACTCAACTTCTTCAAAAAATGCAAACAGCTAACTTCAACCATTCAAAACTCTAAGAATATGAAACTCGTGAATGCAAATGAAAGAGGAAAATGTCCAAAAGCTTGTACTAAAATTTCAAAGAAAATTGCTTTCTCACATTTATCCATCCTGATAAGTTGTTTCACAATCTTGGCTGACTGACTTAGAATTCATGGTCATTCAACCGTGACTTCGACTCTTATATTTTATCTTGTGCATTCAGATTATTCATGATATTATGATCCAGTTATTTAGATTTGAGTCGATTAAACCACTTGTTGGTATGATTGAGTAGTCATAACTTGGATAAGTTCATTTTAAATTGTGTTAATGATCATAATATCATGACCTTTTTTGCATCAAGATGTGAAATGAACATAGACTAACTCATTATTACAACATCAACATACTTATACGTTGGTTATGCTATACATGCCATATTGATATAGAGATTGATGTTTATCTGAGAGACGTTGTGGGTTAGAATAATTCACATTAGATTTTTAACCAACATATCAAATAAGAAATGATGTTAATTTTTAATTTACGACTAACGTCTTTTTATTTAAAAAAGTTTCTTACATATATTTGTTTAATAAAAAATTAACGTGAAATAATTTTTTGAAAATGTCATAATGTTTGCTAAACTGTGGAACCGGCCTGAAAAATCACTAGATGTTTGTTTTTATATAAAATCGACGTCTTTTCTTGACCATTAAAGACATCGATTTTGTATAAAAAAATCAACATCTTTTCTCTAAAAAAAAAGTTGCTACTGGCTACATTTTTAAAGAAATATATTGTTATTTACACTTTTATAGAAATAATCATCGAACCAAAATCTTCAATCACCCAACACAATCCTAATTTCAATAACTTCAAATATTTTATTAGATCAACAAAAAATTCAAGACATTATAAAACTAATTAACATCAAAACATATCAAATTAATAAGTCTATTCATTATTCTACCAAATTGAGTTGGAGAAATCCTGATTATTGATCTCAAATTGTTGTTAATTTCTTCTCGAGTGTAAGGCCTTTGGTTTTTTAGAAAATACTACAAGTTTATACAAAACTAATATGTTAAAATTAAATAGTACAGTAAACATATAATCAAGTATAAACATATAAACTAAAAATCAAATAGTTGCCTACATATACAATTAAACACATAATCAAGTATAAGCATCTAAACTAAAAATTATATAGCTATATGTCTACATACAATAAACACATAATTAACTATAAACATCAAAATTAAAAGTTATATAGCTAGTTACCTACATATACCATAAATACATAAGATATCAAATATAAACATCTAAACTAAAAATTATATAGTTGCCTACATATACAATAAACACATAATCAGTTAACTTTAATTTTTTCAAAGTTTTGTCTCTAAGAGGATCTTTAATCCATATCCTTTTACCATGATCATCTCACACGTAAAACTTCTCCAAGTTGCCTTCATCATTCACTAGAGGTAGTCTTGAAGAGAAAGGAGGCATCTCCTCAATATCTTTACTTATGTCTTCTTCATTCTCATCACCAACAATTTATCTCTTTCCTTGAAGAATTACAAACCACTTTTTATTAGTTGAGTTTGTGATATTAAAAATTTATTTTGCTTGGCATGCCATTATGAACAGTTCCCCCTTATGACTTTCCCCATTAGGATCCACCAAAGTGTGTTTGTCCTTAAAATAGAGATCTTGCCATTTTTTACAAATGCAAAATATGTATACTTTCTTGAAATTGGATTCTTTTTGATTTATAAAGCGGAAGTCTTTAAGAAAATTGTATTTATATTTGGAAGTTAATTGAATAATCAAGATTGAATCGAGGATAATGATTAGATATGATATTGGATTAAGAATCAATTGTAACCAATTGAACAATTAATAACAGATTATATGAGAGTGTAGTTGAAAAAGTTTGTTCAGCACAATTAATTAGTTGAATAGAATTGCATTATAGCATAAATATACTTATGCAGTAAAATTAAATTGCAGAGTTATAAAGAATAGTAAAGAATAATAAAGAACACTACAATTTTTAAAGTGGTTCAACTTTAACTAAAATCACAGTTAAAATCTACATCCATTAGATCAATTCTCAATCGGATGACCACTTTTATTAATTACAACAAGAATTTAACTGGGCTCTTGAACGGTTAGTTCATACAAAAAGATTTTGATTGGGCTTTTACTTAACCTATTACACAAGAATTAAACTGGGCTCTTACTAACCTAGATACAACAATTCTTTTATCTCATACAGACTATGATGAACCTTATAACCTAGAGATCTTCAAAGAATTCAACACACTTTCAACTAGCTATAATCAACTATATAACTAAAGAAAATGTAAAAGGAAGATCAACTTCTTCTTTTGTATCTCTAATTTCTATCAACCTAGAAATTGCAAAATCAAACCAAGAAACAAGATAATAATTACAATAGGAATTTAATTAGGCTTCTGAACAGCCAGTTCATACAACAAGATTTTGATTGGGTTTTTGCTTAACTTATTATACAAGAATTAAATTGGGCTCTTGCTAACCTAGATACAATATTTTTTTTTATCTCATATAGACTATGATCGACCTCATAACTTAAAGATATTCAAAGAATTCAATACACTTTCAACTAGCGATAATCAACCATATAACTAAAGAAGATACAAAGGTAAGATCAACCTCTTCCTTTGTATCTCCAATTTCTATCAACCTATAAATTGTAAAATTAAACCAAGAAACAAGGTAAGTAATACAATACTAACAATTGAGATGAATATCTCAATTATCTAGCTATGAATTCTCTTCAATTCTAATTCAAGATCTTTTGAATTATGAAATCTAATGAGATAGATGATAAATCCAGTTAAGCTCTAATAGCTCTATATTTTCACACTTGAAGAATATGAAAACTGATAATATTGAATAAGTTTGAGATAAGGTTAGGGGAATTTATAATTGCTGTAACTGACTTTCAAAAAATAACTAACTTTTTATTTTTGAATTGATTCGTAGTGGTTGCTAACTAATGAATTGATTTGTGAATCAATTTGTCTATGAATATCATAACAAATATTCATGAATGAATCAATGCATGAATCAAATCATAGCATATTGTAAAAAGTCTTGAATCGATTACCTAATCGATTTAGGTAAAAATCCTAACTTTCGGTAAAAATATTTTTCAAAACTTTTCTTCATAAATCAATTACTGAATTAATTTGAGCGCATTTTCACAAGATCTTTAGTATGAATTGATTCGTGAGTCAATTCACACATTGTAAAATGGTTTTTATAAAACTTGTACTTATAAAAGATTATTTGAAAAATATTTTATCTTAGTTTACTTCAAGTAGTTTATTTCTACCTCAATGTATTAGTTATAAGAAATTTGCTTAAATCAAAATTAATTTGAATTCACTCACAAAAAATCTTGGTAAAAATAAACTAATTCTTAAATTTATTTGTAGATCTTTTGAATTTTATACACTTTGATCCTGCAAAACAAGTAATAAATACAAAAAAATATTGTCAAATTCAAATTGTTTTCAACATCAAAACTAAGGAAATTAAGATAGCAAAGTAATCACATTAGTAAAGCTATCAATCTCATACTTTGCTAACAATATCTAAGAATGCTAACAATCTCCAACTATAATAAAAATGCTAACAATCTCCCTCTTTTTAATGGTAACAAACAATTTTAGATAAGCATTAAAATTTAGGATCAAAGTTTAAAAAAAAATTGTTTTGTTTTTAAAATTTTAAAAACTCATTTTATAAATCATTTTATTTTCAATTTTTATTCTATTTCTCCCCTTTTGAATTTACTTTATTCATATACCATACTCTTTTTACTTCTTATATCTCTATTTTTATTTTTTACTTTATCTTCCCCTTTTTTAATTTTTAATTGAAGATAATATCTCATCTAAAAATTTTATTCTTTTTTCATTTAAAATCATTACTTCTCCTTTTCTATTTTCCTTATCTAAAATCTCATTTCTCCCCTTTTTGGCACATCAAAAAGCAACAATGCATCTATAAAAAAATAATGTACCAAAAAGTGTAGAGTAACTTAAATATAATACCAAAATCAATACAGAGTTTAATATCCAAAATCCAAATATTCAAATACATTATCCAGAATCTTTACATATCATCAGAAAATAATATCTCAAAATATCAAAATACATGATCAGCATCAAAGTATCAGAATACAAAAAACAATGAATCAAGGGATAAGGGACTAAGGGATACAATAAATAAACATGAATACATAGCCTACTCAGTAGGTGGAAGGTCTTGGTCATCCATCCTTTGAAGTTCTACCTCCTCATCTTATTCTTGTATTCACTATGTGATCTTATGTAATTGAGTTTCAATGGAACTGAGCCACTCATTTACTTGGGTGGCATGTCTACAATTTTCAAGTTCCATATTATCCATTCTATCATCCATTGACACAATCAAATTTTCTTATTTGTCTATTAGTTGATCTATTCAGTTTCATATGTTTATGTATTCTTTCTATAACCTCAATTATTCTTCCTTCTGCTTCACTAAATAACCTAACTACTCTTGAGCTTATGGTTTCTCTAGTTATTTGAGGAAATTTTAACCTTTTTTTAGCCCATTTTTCTTGTTCATTTTCCTCTAGTCCCATTTTGTGAAAATATGATGCATTAATCATGGTAGTTGGGTATATTAGAAAAACTTGAATTTCATCAAAAAATTTTATTTTGAATTTGGCATAGATAAGAGTAAGGATCATGCCATATGAGAGGTATTCAATATTTATTCTTTTTGAACAATCAGTAAGATATTTAAAGATAAAGAAGGGCATATTAAAATCAAGTTGATTTTTAATAATTCACATAAAAAAGAGTTCATCCTCCACAATTTGAGTAGAATTTGTGATCCTTGGCAAAATCACTTTACACAAAAGCATAATGCAATATCCTATTTTTAGGAGATAAGCTAGTGATGAGCAATTTCCCACATCTATCCTTTGGGGTGGAATAAGAAAAGAGCATCCTAATGGCTAATTCCCTGTCGTATTCAAGAAAGGATGCTACAATAAACTTTGGTTGTATATTATCCATGCCAAATTCTTTTACTAAAAATTTTGAATCAACAACTATATTCTAATGCATCACATAACATGAAATTTTACCATTAGCATTAGCAAGATTTGCATAGAACATTTTGACTAACCTAGGGTAGGTGTTTCCCTTAAATGTCAAAATTTTTTCTAATCTATACTAAGCTAATAGTTCTGGTAAATGAGTAGTTTTCAAAAGTTGATCACTAATGCATTTGAGGGGTTTTACCTTTCTGTTTGCAAGTTAAAGAAGGGTAGCATACTTATTTGATGAGTTGAAGTAAGATTCCTCCTCAACAGATGTAGATGGTTGCACTATTGACTTCTCCTTTCTTTTTTGTTGGGAGTTTAGTTTTCTTTGACATTCTAAAATTTCTAGAAAATTCTATAAAATCTAGAAAATTTTGTGAAGTTTGGGTTGTTAGGGTTTTGAAGGTAGAATTGGGATCTTTCAATTTTTAAGAGTTTTGGAGAAATTAATCAGTTAGAATTGTTAGATTGGGTGTTTCTAACTTTTCTATGAAAGAATTTTGAGTAAAGAGTGTTTGAGGATCGAGATTCGATTAAAAGGTTTTCAGTAAATGAATTTGAAATTGATTCAGTATATATAGGATTGTGCTTTTAATTGATTCATGAATCGATTTAGAGAGCAAATATTTAAGCATGAATCGATTCGTATTTGAATTTGTTCATCATGTTCTTATGTGAATCGATTCTGGAATCAACTTATCTATGTTTAAAAAATTTTAAAATTTTTAAGAGTTTACTGAAAGTTTGAAAAGTTTAGTGAATTGACTTAGGAATCAATTCATAGTGTATATTTTCAAGGGGTGAATCCATTCTTGAATTGATTCAAAAACTAAAAAAATCTTGGAAAAATTTGAATCGATTACTGAATCGATTCAGGAAGTCCTGAACTTAATTTTTATACAGTTTTATTTAAGAAATGTTATCCTAACCCATTTACCAGCTAATGAACTTCTCAATACCATTGAAGAACTCAGTTCTCTCACTTTATATACTTGCAAAACAAACTCAGGGAAGTCTCCGATGCCTAAGTTAGTATTTGCAATGTACAAAACAAATAAGCATAAAAGATAAAAGGTGTCAAAATTTACTGAAGTTAGGGGATTAAAAATCTTTGTCTTGTGGTGAGAGCAACTGTTGCCTAACATCATGGGTTGCTTTTATTTTTCCTATACAGACTTGTAAAATAGAATTTATACTTTCTTTACTGGTACCCAACTGGTCTTAGGTCTAGTTTTGTTAGTCATCATAGTAGCATTTCTATTTGAAATGAATGCCTTAGGTAACCACACTAACTTTTCATTTGGTTTAAACTCATAGGTACCATTTCTATATGAACAATGTTTAATATGGTATCCCTTATGATTGCAGTAAAAGTAGGTAATATGTGTATGATTTCTTTTTAACCTTTTCTTCCTTTACTATCTATATCCTAAGCCTCTTTTATTCTGAAAATCTTTTTGATCATTCAAAAAGTTGTTAAGTTTTATTTTGCTATTTGCAAATCCTTGTAAGGTTTTTGATAAATTATCTATCTCAGATTTATAAGTTTGACATTGATCACATGCTTTACTCTTACTCAATAGTTTTTCTGCTTGGATATTCAAATCACTATTTTCTTTTTTTAATTGACTGATTTTCTTAACCAGATTTTCTTTTTTTGCTCTAGCATGCTTTAATTCATTTTTGGCTTTCAGTAATGAATCATACAATTCAATGCATACATCATCCATTTCTTTAGCACTGATATCATTATCACTATAATCATCATTAGAAGAATTAAATTCATCATAAGAATTAAGTTCATCTTTAAAGTAAAAGAAGGACTCATTACCAAATATCTCATTGTCATCATCCAATTTTGCCATAAGGAAAAGAAGTGCTTTTTCTTATTTCTTTTCATCTTCTCCAAAATCAGCATTTGCATCTTCCCAAAAAGCTAGATCAGCTTTCTTGTAGGACAATTTTCTTTTTCTCCTTTTATTCTCAAGCTATCTTTTTGGCTAGACTGGGCAATTTGGTTTAATGTGCCTAAGTTTTTTTGCATTCAAAACAAGTTGGAGTAGTGCTGACACTAGAGTTTCCTTGATCAATTTTATTCTGATTTCTTTTTTGTGGTACTATTTTTCTCTTCTCTCTACTCCTTTTTTCTCTAAGAATTCTTTGTAGCTTTTTGCTCAACAAGGCCATATGTTCTTTATCAACTACATCTCTATCACTATCTGATTCTTCTTCATTTGATTCACCTGTCTTTACAGCCTTAAGTGCCAAATTCTTCTTTCTTTTTTCATCTCCATTCTTTTTATATCTCTTCAATTCTAGCTCATGCTCTTCTAGATTTTCGTAAAGCTCTTAAATGGTTGGCATACCCATCTTGAGTGACTTTTTTATGGTAGTTACCTTTGGTTGCGATTCTTCATTAAGAGATCTTAGAATTTTATCCACTAAATCTACATTGTCAAAGTTTCTTCCAAGTAATATCAAATGATTAGTGATAGTAGTGAATCTTTGGATAAGGTCTATAATTGATTCACCTTCTTCCATCTTGAACATTTCATATTCAGAAACTAAAACATGCAGTTTAAATGCCTTAGCTTGTGTAGTTCCTACATGTGCTACTTCTAAAGTGTCAAAAATTTGTTTAGCAGTGATACAGTTAGAAATCCTCTCATATTCATTAGGGGAAGGGAGTTAGAGATAATCCATTTGACTTTAGAGGTAAGGAGGTGTCTCTTCTTTTCCTCTTCAATCCATAGTGACTTAGGTTTAAGCTGTGGAATCCAATTAATTAGTGTTTATGGTGGATCATATCCTTCCTCTACAATTTCCCATATATCTATATCAGTGGCTTCAATAAAGTCTCTGATTTTCTATTTCTAATAGGTATAGTGATGTCTATTAAAACAAGGTGGTTTGTATAAAGATGGACATTCAGGTAGCAATGTAAAACTAGAATCCATTTTCTCTTTGAAAATAAGAGAGTATCAACAATTAAAAGCTCTGATACCAATTGTTGGTCCTGAAAAATCGAGATCTTACCCTTTTTTACAAATGTAAAATATGTATACTCTTTTGAAATGGATTGGATTCTTTTTGATCTATAAAGCAAGAGTCTTTAAGAAAATTGTATTTGTATTTGGAAGTAATTGAATAATCAAGATTGAATTGAGGATACTGATTAGATATGATATTGGATTAAGAAACAGTTGCAATCAATTAAACAATTAATAACAAATTATATGACAATGTAGTTGAAATAGTTTGTTGGCAACAATCAATTAGTTGAAAAGAATTGCATTATAGTAGAAATATACTTGTGCAGTAAAATTTAATTGCAAAATTATAAAGAATAGTAAAGAACAATAAAGAACATAACAATTTTTAAAGTGGTTCAACTTTAACTAAAATCACAGTTAAAGTCTATATCCACTGGATCAATTCTCAATCGGATAACCACTTTTATTGACTACAACAGGAATTTAACTGGGTTCCAGAATAGCTAGTTCATGTAACAAGATTTTGATTGGGCTCTTACTTAACTTATTACATAAGAATTAAACTAGGCTCTTGCTAAATGATCGATTGTCGAGGCTGTAATACCTGAAAAAAATTAAAAGAATAAAAAGAGAAATTAAAAATAAAAGTTGAAAATGAAAAAGGACTAAATTGAAAAGTGTTAGAGACTTGCTTGAAAGAGTTTGGTTCTCAGAGGGGCAGTTTTGTAAATAGTTCAAAGTTTTGGGGCTAAAACGTAAATAAGCTAAAG
>JANHAO010014306.1:0-15382 GCA_026873985.1 Saraca asoca | reverse complement strand
GATGCATGTTATCTACTAGTTATTATGCATGAATTTATATTAGAAGACATATATAATCAATCAATATAGTCATAATAGGTCACAATATAAATGGGTGAAATAACACAACATCTGAGAATAACATTTACAAATAATAACATTTACAGACAATGTAGCAAATAAAAAAATTCACACTAGTCCAAATCAGAGTCATATGGATGTTCTTGTTGTCGATATAGGGGTGGACGTTCCTTTTGTCCTACGTGTCCAATTACACATCTAGTTGTGCCATAACGAACTCCTATGCCATGAACTTGATGATTGCACTATACTCGAGTTAGACATAGAAGGTCAACTAGAGGCTCGATTATTGTCATATAAGTGTATGCTGAAGATGGAGTTGTTAGTTGCAAATCAAATTCAATGTGGTGAAGAGAAGAAACTTAACCAGCTCAAAAACATGTCCAAGTCTCTTCCTGGCGGTGAAAGAAAAGGTGGCTGTGGAAACCCATAGAAAAGCTCTTTACTATACATATATGATGATGGATCAGGGGGGTTGTGGTATGTATAATGGACTGCCTCACCATATGATGTCGTACCAAATTCATATTCCACTCCATATATATGTCATGATAAAGAAGGCGCATATGGTGTGTATGACATGCCTGCCTCATCATATGCCTAAGTAATTGTAGTGTTTGAAGGTCCCCGTATCATCTGCATGTTCCTCATTTTGCTAGTGTCTTTTACGACCACATTTTCCTCCAACAATCGAATCAACATGAACTTCTAGCCTTTGAACATTAGATAATGGAGGCAGGATGTGAGTATGCTGAGCTTTGAATCTATGATGCTCATTTGCAATATTTTAAGTCAATGCCAATCTGTCTAACCTTAGGCCATGATTTGCTCTTAGCACCAATGAGCGCTATATGATGTAATTCCATTCCTAAGTCAGCTTGTCATACAAGTACAAGAAGGAAATTATTAACTGTTATTTTTCAGTTCAATTTATATAATTAGTTTAAACATAGTAAATCATACCACTAAATCCTTTGTTGCACCACTTGGAGCAGTCCAGTATCTTGTCACCATTCTATACCATTGCATGTACTCATTGTTGTAGTGCAATGGTTCTAATGTTGGTACTTCGCATGGGATTCATTGTTGCCAGTTGTTCCAAAGTTGAATCCACCATTCATGTCTAACTACCTAGCCCCAAGATTCTTTATCTTGTAGTGTGTACTCAGACAGAGTGTCATCCACATCTGAGAGTCATGGGGTATAGGTTGTTCAAAACCAAATTGCCTCATTACTCTATTCATATTGTGCCACTTAGCAATGTGGAAACATATAAAAGATACTTGTGAATACTAAATCTCTTGTCCTGCTGTACAGTAACCTCGCAAGGTCGCTAACATATAACTCCTGTAAAGTTTCTAAACACCCTATCATCATAAACCATAATCATAATCGGTGCTATAAATAGAAATTGAAATTCACGTAATACATGACAATAATGTAATAAGGTCAATTATTCATACCTTATTCGGCTTTAAGTGATCAAGTGAAGCCTTAAATGCACTTAACATGTGGCTTTGAGTTATCATTGTGTCTTAAGTGTTATGCCATCTGAAAGCTAAAAGCATTAGATCTTGTTGGTCGGGATCCAACAATCTCTCTTAACTGGTGTAATACTTAGGAATTTATCCCAAGCTAATATTTGGACTAGCAATATGTATCCAAAAATGTCATTCCACCCTATATTGAATGCCTTGCACAACTCTTTATAAGTACATGATAAGACCATAAACCCCAAATTATATCTCCTTACATCTTATAAATCAGTTAACAAGGGCAAAAACATCAAATGAACATAATGGATTGACTTGTCGTTACATACTATTACACTTAATAGTCTCAATATGTAGGCGCGCATGTATTATTGCATAGTTACCTCATTGGCATTATCCAGGAGAGCATCAAACCTTTCTTATAACTATGTTAGGCTAAACTTTTGGCGACAGATAAAATGACACTCATTGGGTGGAACATCACCTAATAGTATCTCACACACTCTATACCACGACAATCGAGTCATGCCAATCACCACTTCACCATCCACAAGGAGTCCAAATTAAACTTTTACATCTTGCAACGTGATCGTCATTTCTCCCTGTGATGTATAAAACATATGTGTCTTCAATCACTATCTCTTAATAAGTGTGTTGATGAGGGGCCAATTAATGTTTATGTGTCTAATTCTCGAAACACCATAGAATCTTGTTGACCAAGATAGGGATCCATTCAAGGGTTACAAGTCAGAATGTGATCTAAAAATATGATGTGGAGCACCTGATCAACCTACGTACAAAAAAAATTGGGAGTAAAATATTGAAAATAACAGAGAAATTGAATAATTTTTTCAAATGATCAACTTTCATTACTATTATGAACCTTACCCCCATACCATATTACTTTTGAAATATGATGGTGTTATAATTGAACCAATAAATTGTCTCTTGGATCGAAATTTAGAAGATGAGCACATCTATCTGACATTTAAAAAATAACAATCTTGCTACGATTATCAAAATAAACAATATTAAAAAAATGTGTATGCTAATTATTTTATTAAATCAAATTAAAAATGATAGTAAATAATGAATTACAATTACAAATTAAGATAATAAATTTTGAACACCAAAACAACAACTTCAATCATATCATATGTTAAAAAATCAGATAAGTAATCCATGATTACTTAATTGATTATATTATCTTTGACTAAGATTTCTATTTTTCACTTCATAAAAAATTTAAAACTAATCAAACAAATATTAATATAACCCTTACTAACTAGTTAAAAAAGAACAAATAGCACAATTCTTGTATGAATAAAAAATCCATGATACATTCTACATACATAAAATTTTACCATGAATAAGAAATTTAAATGTTAGAAAGCTAATTTAAATACAGTCTAGTTACAAACTATGTCTAAGAAAATTAACTTTCTTATAAATATCGGCTGCTAATATAATAATTTTTAATGTAAAAAATATTCATTAGTCAACTAATTAATTATCTCAATTTTTTTCACCTGATATCTATTTCAAATTCTAATTTTATCCCCCTAGTATAATAGTTTCAAAACTTAAATCGCTAAAACTTCAAATCTTTTATCACTATTAGTATGAGAAAAAATGAATAATTCCATTACAATTAAGATAAATAATTAATTTCTCATACAAAAAAATGTACATAAAGTAATGCATAATAATTATTTAAATTAATATTTTAATAATTATATAAAACGAAACTTAACTATAGAAAAAATATATTCAAATGATTTTTTTTAAAAAAATAATTGTAAATAAAAATATAGAAACTTGCCTCACAATTTTGTCAAAATAAGAAATAAATGTTAATTGAAAGAATTTAATAGATGAAGTAGATGAGAAAGATGAAGAAATGGAGAAGTGAGGAGGAGCTTCGATATGAAAAAGAAGATGCAAATGAAGTAATAAATGACCTATTTAATATGGAAAAAAATACGTCATGGACCTAATAGTATAAGTATGCACTGCTATGCAATAGATAATGCTATGCAATAGATAATGCATAGGCAGAAGCATGCATGTAGTGGTATAGGAGGCAAGCAGGCTAGCTAAAGGAGGCATGCAAGATAGTTGGGTAGTTGGTGCTACATAGGTAACGTCGCTGCCAGTAACACCACCAATGTTGCTTACCTAAGCAACAACGTTGCCTATGTAACTCCAACTATCAGGTAGCATTATTGACAGCAATGTCTCCCAACCAACCACTGTCCTCGATGTTGCTCATAGTAATATTTTCCTATTTTTAACTCTATCCATGGAAATTATTTTCATTCAACCCCAAATTGAACAATATTTTCTATAATAACATTTCCTATGGCAAAAAGCCAATAATTGATAGTGTTGGTGGAGTAGTTGGACAATGATAATAAATAATCATGTAATAGTTAGTAATTGTGGATAATGATAGTTAATGATAAATGCTTATGGAGACATGGTGGTGATAAGAGGTGGAGATGATGATGGTAGCGATGATAATGACAATAGTAAAAGAATTGATGAAAGCGTAACAGTAGTATTAATAGTTACAATGGAAGTGGAGGTGGTGTTGTTGATGATAGAGAGAGTGGTGGTGACAACAACAATAACAATGATGGTGAAAGTGAAGATAAAGGTAGTGGTGTTGATGATAGTGATAGAGGTGGTGATGCTAAGAATTGTTAGTGGATGAAAGTGGATATTCACAATGATTCTTATATTTTATTATAATAAGTTTCAATAATTTCAAAATTGTTATAATATAGAAATAAAAATATAGAAAACATCTTTTTGTTGTTTTCCTAAACAAATAGTCCATTTTTGGAAAATGAAAAAGGTAAAAGCCTTTCAAATACATTTTCTTACAGATTTTCTGTTTTGAAAATAAAAAACAACTCAAATAAAATGTATTTTTAAATTTTTCAAAGAAATTAAGGCTATAAATTCAGGAGAAAGATATACATGAACATTTTTATATCAAAATTATGAGTAATAACTAGAAAATTTATAGGACTTAAAATAAGAAATTATATTTTATCTATTTTAAATTTATTCTATTAATTTCTCTGATAAATGAACATTCTTGAAAAAATGGCTTTGATAATAATTTAAAGATATGAAATTTTCATATAAAATATTGATAATTAATTTTGTAATAATAATATTTAATTTAATTATAATTATATCAAATCTAGCGGCTCAATTTTTTTTTTTTAGATCTTCAAATTCACGCTAATCAGCATGGATTCAAATTCAAATTACGAGATAATCACTCTGAGTGAAAAATTATTAATCATCTCTCTGATTTTGGCCAACTACTCTTTAAATTAACCGCGGAAATCCTATGGAGGCCTCCCCCTTACAATTCCATGGGACCCTAATAATCTTACATAATCCTTCAGCATTCAAAATTTCCCAAAATTTAGTATCGAAGCCTTGACAAGTTTTGGCTTGTGCAACAAACCTAGCTAGGTTACAAGCTACACATTTCTTTCGGCCTGGATGCTGCCGCCGTCGACATTTGATCGTCACCGATTAGATTTTGCCGGCGACGCTGTATTGTTTTCTTATCAGCAATTTCCGTTGTGTTTTAGGTGTAAGTAAGATCATAATTGGCATGCTCATTTAACGTCGAATCCGATACGAATTGGAATTGTGAAAATTGAGCATATTTATTCTGTTTTTAGATTAATTACTCTTTGGATTTTTGTGCTGTCTAATTTATTTATCTGTATATATGCTTCGTTGATATTGCAGTTTTGAATGGAAGGAATCTAATTCTAAATTTTCTTTCCAGAAAGAGAAGATAATTCTCTGACTGCACCGGTTTGAGAGTTTAGCTGTTGATGACAATTTGGAGATGGCGAGAAAAACCAGTAACTGTTCGATATGTGAGAACCCGAATCTTGCTTCTATATGCGCCAATTGTGTCAACTACAGGTATAATGATGTCATTCAATACTTTCTACTAGTAGTTTTTTGTGATAGTTAATAGTCTTCTCAACAAGGAAAAAGTTTATTTTAACGCTCAATTACTTTAGACCTCAGAACTTGACATACTGTCCTTCTATTTTAGAAAATAAAATCTCACATTTTCTGCATCTGTGCACATCTGTACTACTCATTTGCTGAGAATTACGTGATTGACTTGTTTGCTGATATATTTTATTTTATTTTCCAATGAATTGTACTTATCTTATTTGTGGTTCTTCTGGAATTGGATAGTCCATATATGTCATTATCTGGTGCTAACCCTTTTTCTTCATTTCTAAATGATGTTTGTAATGGCAGATTGAATGAGTATAATAGTTCCTTGAAATCACTGAAAGATCACCGGGATTCTTTATACTCACGATTGAGTGAACTTCTTGTTGCCAAGGTTTGAACTATGTTTTTTGAACTTCTGTTCTTTCTTTTATCTGTTTTATGTTTTGGCTTGTATGTTTGAAATGCTCACAATCATATATTTATCAAAAATTTGAAAATGAATCCAATAATTTTCTCTGGTGGTCAATATTTTTAAGAAAACCTTGTCTGGTTGTGTCTACTGTTCGACTTTTAAGAACATGTTGACAGGTCTCTCTGTCCTTTAAATAAAGCATCCAACTTAACACCATGCCCCGTGATTTAACCCACATGTCTGTAAAAATTTTCCGCATTTATGATTGGAAGCAGGACCAAGAAAGTCCTCTTTGTTTCTTATCTACGCATTAGTACTTTTGTCTTTCCTTGTTATTCCTATTATGCTCTTGTATCCATAGTTGTAAATGGGCATGGCGCACTGCCATCCTCTGTTGCGCCTCACAGCAGTTGTGGCATGGTGATTTTCTACTGACGCAGCACCATTTACGCCTTGGCACATGGTGCACACCATTTACTCCTTGGTGCATGGTGCACACCATTTGTGCCTTGTTTATTTATTTATTTATTTTTTTAGAAAATTGAAATTTGGACCAAATCTGAAAAGTTCAATCCAAAGATGCCTTGAACCTAGTCCAGCTACTCTCTGGTGCTTAGCCTAAAACACAGCAACCTTTCTTTAACCAAAAGGAACACACAAAGTGAAGCTTTCATCGCACCAACAAATAGCAAAGAGCTTAACACACGGACAACTAGAACGACACACTTAGATGTTTCTAGAGCACAAACAAAAAGTGAGGGGGGATGACCTTTAGATGTTTCTAGATTTATATAATGTTGTCTTTCTATTACTTAGGACTTTGATATATGTTTTATGTTTGACATTGTGTGGCTTTGAATGATTCTCACGTTACATAACATTAAGTTTTGTGCTGTGTTTTTTCACATATATTTGTTCTTTCATGTTTTTTTTTTTTTTTTTTTATTGTCAACAAATATATTATACAATTTTAAAAAAAACTTGTGTCTTGTGCTATGGCACACACCACGCCATGTGCCATGGCTCCAAAAGCCCTTAACGCCATCGTGCGCCATGCGCCGTAAATTACTACGCTTGTATCCCTGGTGACATTTTGTCATTCACTTTCACTTTAGCACTTTAAGAGGAAGCGGTCCATCTTCAGTTGTATAGTGTTATTTATACAATATTAATTTATGTGGCTATGGCTGCAATTTCTCATTTTATAAAGTATCCTGTAATTGTTACTGAGTTCAATTGGTTTTCTGTGCATAATGTTGACAAGGAGAAGGCAGATGATCAAATAAACTGGAGAGTGCTTCAAAATGAGAAGCTTGCAAGGTTGAGGGAGAAGCTTCGTAATAGTAAAGAACAACTTGCAAAAGGTTAGAAACCTATGCATACTATAAAAAATCTTGGAGTTGCACGTTTGACTCCTTGGACCTGGATTGATCAGTAACCTTACAGGGAGGGCTAAAGCAGAGAGAGTATCTGATGATCTGAAACTTAAATATGGAGAGCTTGAATCAGCCTTTTCTACGGTATTTTGAAAACTGAAGTTATTTTAAACTTTGCTCATGTTATTGATTTCATTTGTGATCATTCAATCCTGTTATTAGTAGTCAAATGTTGTGTGAACGCATATGTAAATGTTCCCTGCATTTATCTTTCTCTTTGCAGTTGAACAAGAATAGAGTGGAACAGCTGGAGAAGTTCTATCCTAATCTTACCTGCACCCAGAGCTTAGGGCATGTAAGAATCTACTTTTATATACTACCAACAGTTGGGAATTGTTTTGTGTGCTACTAAAATTGTGGCTTTACTGTCAAAAGTTGAAGGTTGAACATGTGTGCATGCGCTTTTGTGTATGTAAAGGTGACCTGATTTATCATAATGTTCTCAATTGCATGCCATCTGTGAAAATAAGTGTTCCTCCTTTGTTTTCTGTATAAAATGTGTCTGAAATATTTTCTTGTCTAAGAGCTCAAGCTCCATAGTTTATGGGCAGTTTTGGTATGAAATTACAGTTTCTCTCTTCTGACCTGTCTTTCTCCTGAACTGCAGGTGGCGATTACCTCTGAACGTCTTCATAAGCAATCCGTTGTCATAAAACAATTATGCAAATTGTTCCCACAACGACGGGTAAGATTGTGATGGAATCAGAGAGCTGAAATCCAATATAGTCTTATTTTCTTGTAGATAATTTTCATCCCTTAGGAGTGGAGTTCATACATTCCTTAGGTGCTCATATGTTTTATATATCCCAGGTTGTCATAGAGGGCGAGAAAAATGATGGTTCTGGTGGTCAGTATGATCAAATCTGCAATGTACGCTTACCCAGGGGACTTGATCCCCACTCTGTTTCCTCAGAAGAGCTTGCTGCTTCTTTGGGGTGATTCTTTTTCTCTTAAGCCCCATTGTGAATACATTTTTACCCACAATGGACAGGACAGGACAGCATTAATTAACAACACTATGATTTCATGCTTAAAAAATTAATATAAAAATGAAAACTGATTATACTTCTTCAAGTAATTAGAATCCAATACTGTTACTTAGATATCACTTGAATTCCTTGTTCATTCTAACCAATTATCACCGTGTTTTTAAGCAGATACATGGTGCAACTTCTAAATCTTCTTGTTCACATCTTGGCTGCCCCAGCACTTCATAATTCAGGTTTTGCGGTAAGGATGATTCATCATGCAACCAATGTGTTAATATTTCGTCATGGTCATGCAGGATTTACATGGCTATCATCTTTGATGGCTGAAAGAGAATTGATCTTGATACAGTGTTAATTCATGTTTTACCAAAAAAAGAGTGACAGATTTATTTCCTAGTCTGCTATCTTGATAGGAGGTTTTTTTTTTTTATTTTGGGTTAAAATTTTTTTCATGATTATTGAGCTAAATCAAAATGTTGTCTCTAGTTCAGATATTATTTGCTTTAGTGGACTATTACATATAAAAAAAATTCAACTTGCTGAAAGTATTGGCCCAAATAACAAGTTGTTGAAATATTGTTAGGTTTCTAATTTGTTTTAGCAATATCTGAGGTTCGGTTCAAGCTTTAAACCTTTCATATTACTGGGTTTTTGTGGAATGTTAATATCAAAGTCTACTATTAATTGTGGTCTACCATTTGTCATTGATGACTTGAATAAGGTATTTTTCCTTTTCAAGGAACATTCTTGTTCTGATATAATATTGTCCTTTGTCCTTAGGGTTCGTGCTCACGAATATGGCAACGAGATTCTTATTGGAATGCACGGCCTTCTTCCAGGAGGTAATTTTCCTGTATAAGTATTTGGTGAAGTTAATTTGGATTTACTGACCTTCTTTTATCCTAAATATATTTGTACTTTTCAGCAATGAACATCCCCTTTTTATACCTCGCCAAAACTATTGCTCTTCTACGGGGGAAATCTCATGGTCAGATAGAAGTTCAAGCAATTTTGGTGTTGCTTCAATGGAATCTGATAGGAGACCTCGTCTTGATTCCTCAGCAAGTAGTAGCTTTAATCATTCTTCAGCATCCCCGCATTCTGTTCAAACACACAAAGATTTGCAGAGAGGAATTTCACTTCTGAAGAAAAGTGTAGCATGCATCACAGCTTATTGTTATAATTCCCTTGGTTTAGATGTCCCTTCCGAGGCATCTACTTTTGAATCATTTGCAAAATTATTGGCTACACTCTCATCATCCAAGGAAGTTAGATCTAAAGTTTCCACAAAAATGCGCTCCAGGTATGTTGTCAGATTTATCTCTAGTTTGTCATATAGTCTGTAAACATTGTTTCATTACCACTATAGTCAAGTTGTAAACATTTTTGTAAATGTTTGTCTAGAATACTAATGCTGATTTTTAAGGAGCATTTCTATATCAATTAATTACTCTAAAAGTAGTGTAATCATGTGAGATTTCTATATAAACTCTCTGCTACCTTCCCCTATTAAAGGATTAAGTACTTAGTTATTTAGTCTTATACCATTGATTGCTGTGCTGTGACTGCTACGAGCTCTACTAGTTCTTATATGTAATGATTCATAAGAGAAATGATTAATGATTGAATTAAAGCATCTTTTGACTGGTGCTCTGGGACATGACATGCCATATACAATATGAGATGACATTTTATACTATAACACTCATTAAAAATTTTAAGATGCTGCATACCTGCCATGCCTGACTAAACTATTGCTGCTGGAAATTTTACATTTGAGGGCCTAACTTTTAGTACCTGTGTCAGAACCACTGAGCTACCGCTAGTACCTAATAAGTAAGTGGCAGAATTGATTGGCTAATGCGTGGAGTAGTGAACTGCAACATAGATGAAGCATGTTGCTTATTTGTTCATCTTGCTCCATTACGTATTTATATTCTTCTACGATTAAATTGCCAGTCAAAAGAATCATACAAATATGAGCCCTTGCATTTCTGAAGTTTGAAGTTTCTTATTTTATATGAGAACATTTGTCATGGTTGCCCATACTTCGAATTTTTACATGACAGCTTTGGAGTAAAATGATTTTGTCTATGCTTATATTTCTCTTTGATTTTTATCCAGAAAGGTTGCCGTAATACTCATGCTTAAATAAAATGTAGACTATATTTTGCCTGACATTTCCTCATTTGATTTTTAGGTCCCCTAAGCAAGTTCAACAGCTGAACAAATCAGTATGCAATGTGAATTCTGCTATTTCATCAACTACACTGCTGGAAAGTGCACATTCTGTGCCCCTAACGGTAAGGGTTATCTCAAAGATTATTTTGATGGAAAATATTTTGAACAGGTAGCAGATGGAACCATTTTTTCCTTCGGAACATTTATTCCTCAATTGCATTATAACAGTATTAATGATCTATTTCTTGGATTTCTCTAATAACAAGAAACTGGTTTAAATCATAATCAAATAGGCTGTAGTTTGCTGTCTACTGTGGCCCAGAGCCTCAGAATAAGTTTATGTTTGTCCATTGAGCGCTATAACACAGATGATTTTTATCAAAGAAATACACATTGAATTCAAGCACTTGGATGAGGAATGATGCTAGGACCCATTTTAATTCAGCAAGGCTCTTGTATTACCACTACCCCCCCTCCAAAATCCCCAAAGATCCCCTAAACCCTTTTCAAACACTCCTTAGGGAGAGGAGTTGATTTAGAAATTTTATATTGACTTGCTGTTGTGATTTCACTTCTGATCTTGTAGTTCATGATATATGGTAAAGTGTAGGTACAATAGTGAAATTACAGATGTTGCGACAATGTAGACGGTTACAATTCTTTTGGTAGTATTTACTTGTGCAATAATCATAATGGCTGTGTTAAATACATTATCACCTCAACATGGACAGCCTCTTCTATTCTTTAAGATGTATCATAAACTACCCCAGTTGATGTAGGTGAATATTTGCACATTGCCCTTGACTTTCATGCTGCTTTTCTTTTGCAGAGAATGGAAAATTACCCGCCTGGTTCAGCTGCCAGTTTTCTTTATTCCACCGATTTAGTTGATGGAAAAAATGATTGCTTAATTGAGGGATGGGATCTTGTAGAGCATCCCACATTTCCTCCACCACCATCACAAAGTGAGGATGTTGAGCACTGGAGTCGGGCCATGTTCATCGATGCTAAGAAGTGATCTTCACCTACAACTTCTACTTTTTGTATGTCAACCTCCAAACTTCTTTCCTCAAGAATTGATTACAAAAGCCCATGGATATATTATATTTGCCTGCTGCCAGTATGGAGTTTAAGTATGGCACCACTTTTATTTTTGAATTAGGCAAATTAACTATAGGTTGGAACATATGGATTTTCTAGTAGTTATTTACTTGTACGAAAAGGTATGGATCAATACGGGCCCCGCTAAGTGTTCTGAATATGTATGAAAACTTGAAGTTAATGTATAACTATGAAGGATAAAATGAGTTTTGTTAATGTCTATCATGTGCCAAATACTTTGACACTCATATAGACACCCGATACATAGATATAGCACTTTTATTAATTAAAAGTATTTTAGTATTTAACATTTACTAGATGGCTTCTAAAAACAATTTATCACATATTAGGCATATCTTAGTTATATTTTCATACGTCTTGATGTTTTCACAAATATAAATCTATCAATTTTACATATTTATAATATTTGTATTATGTTGTGTTCTTGTGTTTTGAATTTTATTATCAGCATGTTTATGCCATGTCTCTTGTGCGTGTCTATGCTTCTAAATGCATGAGTAAAGCAATGTGCTTTAATAATCATTCATTCTGCATTGCATATTCTTTTTCTTTAATTGTGGGTTATAATAAAAACTTTCGGACCACTTATCCATTATTTTTGTGCTGATAGCAATCTGTTGTCTTCTCTGTTCCAATTGTCAGGTTTGAGGGAGAGAGCCGATCCCAGATTCTGGAAGGTTAGTTTATGAAGTAGTTATCTATTTTGGCCTCCCCCACACCCACCCACACACTATATGTATATAAAATAATCTCAGATAAATGTGAATATGTACATATTCATAGGATTGGATTCAGTTACTGCTTATATGGGATTTTCTGTATGAATTCTGTGTATTGGATCCTTGAGTTCAATTAAGAGAAGGTACTTGTAGCATTGAATATGCGATATTCTTAATCAGGTTGTAAAACCAGATATGTATTTTGACGTAAAAGTTGCATGCATTACCCCGAACAAATATATACATAAATAAAACATTAAAATCAGTTGCAATGGCATGGGTTAATGTCTGTTGAAATTACTATTTTTAAAACAATAGATACCTCTTTGAATTTTTAAAATAATATAAATTTTTGTTGCTCCTTTATTTTACAGATTTTTTCATTATTTAAAATATAACATAAACATGGATAATTATAGGGATGTAATATAACATAAACATTGTATATCTTAAGTTAATTATTTTGTTGTTCTTTGTAGTTGAACTCAATTTTTAATTAGGTCTGTCTAATTTAAAAGTTTTAAATTGAATTTTTATACTTATTTTTTAATTTTAATTAAATATTTATTTTTATTTTCTTGTTAGATTTTTTTAATAATTGACCCACATAAATAATAATTAATTAGTAGTAAAAGAGATTCATCATTTTTTCTAACAATAAAATAATTTTTTGAAATATTATAATTTTATTTCAATTATTTATCACTTAAATGTAAATAAAGATTCTATAGAAGTTTTACATCTTGTATCAAGAGTATGATTCTACTATATCAATTGTAAATTAAATCTTACAAAAAAAATGACTAGAAATAGTTAATTAAAAATGGAAAATAAATATAAGAATTTAATTCAAAAATTTTAAAATATAAAGATTTAATTAAAAATTAAGTAAAATTATAGAAAGTAATAAAATAATTTAATTTATATTTTATTTTTCGAACTAGAAGGGATCACAAGATATTTTTTAAAAAACAAAAAGAAATGAGAATGATTCAGTTCTTTAGAGAATGCCAATTTGCTTTACGCTAAAAACAATTGTTAAATAACCCAATACCAATTCTACAAAACTGTGGCTAAATAAATTTAAATGACAAATTCTACACCGTCCTTTTATATTGATGGATATTTATATGATTTATGCTATTCTTGTGTTTGTAATCTCGGTCTCTTCGCACCAAATACCATTAACGTTGATCAAACGTAGAATAGACTCTTTTTGTATCTAAAGTCAATTTCTTCATACTTCCATTTCAGATGCTGAAATTCCATGCTTTTAATCAAGCCGGAAATTCGTTCAAATATATTCCATACAATTAGGAACCTATAGAAGTTGTCAAGGAATATGAGATTGCCCAAAGAAGAATAAATAAGAGTGTCAATTTCGCAATCACCCAAAAAACAAAAGATTGTCAATAGTGGGTTTGTCTCATGAGAATCAGATGTCACAGGAAATGTCTACACAAAGCACGGCTCGCTTTTGATCTATTGGATGGAAGAAACAAAAAAAAGGTCGTTAGTTAAGTTACCAATTGAAGCATATCATATGCTAAAATTCTCACTCTGTCTGTGCTGCATATTCTTAATGGGTTTACCATAATTATGCTTCCTTTTTCTTTTATAAAGGATTTTTTGTCCATCCTTCAGTAATTTCCCACTAGTCATTCTCTTTTCTGGAATTTTGTTCTTCTTTTGTACTTTGGGAAGTGCTTTTACCAAATAATTCAGGCAGAGAAAAGGAAGATGGGGGTCTAGCCCTAGCAAATTGCCTTTTTACTGAGGTGTTCAAAGGAGATACATTTACTTATTTTTTAAGTTATCCCAAAGTTTGAAAGTTTTTTTAGGTAATGGAGATGGATACAACAGGTCTTGTTAGTGGCAAGAAATGGAGGTAATTTAGTAAAAGGAGATGGCATTAGGTTGGATTTGAGTTTCTCAACTTTTTCTACTATGTAAACTTACTAAAGAAAAATATACATTTGTTTTAATAGCTCTGTTTCTAAAAATTGTGAGCTCTAGTGGGAATGAATTGTCTTACTTTATCAGTTCTGCAGCAGAACTAGTTAGTTCTCAGTAGTATTATTCTGATAGAAGAAAAACACTTTGATTGAATTTTGATTAAATTTTACATAAATAATTATTTTTATTTAAAATCTTGACTTTCTTTCAATTTGGTACATGATAATTCAAAATAATAACATAAATTAATTTGAGAGTTTGTGAAGAATATGAAAGATTAAAGAATCATAATTATGAATTTAGTCGAATAAAGAATTGAAGTTTTTTATATTTCAAATAAATTACTACCTGCAATTCTTTTTAATAATAATAATTCTATAACGACATTTAACTTACGTGTCAATAAAATTTTTATAAGCATATATATATAGACAAGTTTTATAAGAAAATAATAATAGTATTAAATTGAAATTGGAATAATTTTTGGTACCAATTTTATATTTCTCTAATATTTTAGATATAATTCCAATGATTTAGTCTTTTTTTTTTTTTTTTTTTTAATGTGAAGCTACCTATGCAAACCTTTTAACGCAATACTCTTGGCATGATATTTTTCCATTATTAAATTTTCTCGTGCAAAGAAATGCACAGACGTAACAGAAAAATCTAATAATAATGTGGGGAATATTATAAAAAATAAGCATGTCTCCATCCATGTATCTGAACATAGATTTTCCATTTGCTTATACTCAGTTAAATATTTATAGCTACGTGTCAAAGTTCATACAAAAGATTCCATCATTATTATAAGTTCGTTTTGTGCTAAACTATTGGCAGTACAGCATGAACTCTGTCATGCAAAGGTGCTGTGAGTAGTTTTGACTGTTAGATTATTTTAATAATCTGTAGTGACCCATATAACTAATAGACTGGTTTTAAGTAAAGATAGCCTAATGTGATGGTGGTTAGGTTTGAAAATAATTAAAGTCAGTGGGGGTTATTT
>JANHAO010014305.1:0-15380 GCA_026873985.1 Saraca asoca | reverse complement strand
TCAATATCAAAACAAGCTTAGAGTGAGGATTTTCTTTAAAACAATTTCACCCTTAAGGTTAACAATCTCCCTTAAAGGCTAACAAAACTAAACTTTGATTCAAACTTGTTAAGAGGTTTTCTAGACTTTCAGAGTGAAGTTTATATTTTCTCTCAAAGACTTGGAAAGTGTACAGGTTGAGTGTTCAACGTCTTTTTCAAATAAATCATTTTATTTGAACAATCAAATGCCATAGATATTCTATCATTATGCAATTCATTGAGAATATGTGAATCATCATGACAGGGATTAGTATTAAGATTAGAATCATATACCTCTAATTCCTTTTGAGTCATAAAGCATGAGTCTTCTATTTGAAGCTTAATTGACTGTCATTTGTAATAATCATTTTCTTGCTCTTGAAATTTTTCATTGGGAGGCATGGAACACATTTCACATTCATGCAAATCCTCTTGAAGAATTTCCTTAACAATATCTTCCTTTATTTCCTTTTCCTTTTCATGCTTAACATAAACTTTGGCACTAGAGCATTTAGAAACTTTAGCATAAGTATCATCATATAAACTACTATGCAAAATTTTCATAACTTTAATGTTTAAAGCAAAATTGCTTTTATAAACATCATTCCATTCACTTCTTAATTTGAAGGTAAAATCATCTACAATGATATCCCATAAATATAAATCAGGTGCTTATAAAAAGTACTCCATTTTTCCTTTCCAAACTTCAAAGTGAGAACCATCAAAGAAAAGAGGTTTAAAGATATCAACATATTCAAAATCTTGAAGATTTTAAAATATCACAATTTTCTTTCAAAGAGGTGCCTTCAATGGTTGCTATAAATCCTCTTGAAATGGTTAAGTCATTTAAACAAGAGGCTAAAGCTCTAATATCAATTGTAGGACAAGGCAACCCCCACCTAAGAGGGGATGAATTGGGTGCTTTTAAATCTTTTAGAATTTTTAGCTTTCTTTTAAACATCTCTTGATTTTTGAAACCTACGGAATGGTTTTAATTCAAACAATCCAAGGTAGCTATACTAAGATGTTTGCACACAAGAAATAATAAGTTAAAGTACTTGCGCAAAGTAACTTAATTAATTATACAAGGTAATGCATTAACTAGCACATTTAAAGATAGAAATTATTTCTTTCATAAAAACCAACTTAATGACAAAAAGATACACAACACTGATCAAAATGCTCAACAAATTTCATAATGAAAATAGAGCAAGGCAAAACCTCAACCAACAACAAGAGCAAAAGTAGATAATGTAATATAAGTTGTTGGAAAATAAGAGAATAAGGATAGAGAGATTCAAACTCAAGATATACAGTGGTTCCCCTTTGAAAAATACTCTTCAAGGCATTCATTCACTTCCAAGCTCTTAACCAAGCTTGAATCCACTAAAAATAATAATCTTTCAAAGTTTGGACAGGCACAAGGAGAAGCCTTTACAAATGATCGGTCACCCATAATCAAAAACCATTTTTTAAAAGCTCAACCACTCACTCAAAAGGAGAAAATAAAGAGCTCAACCACTCTTTAAACCCTAGGTAAGGCTACCCCTAGGAAACCTAATAATTTTTGAAAGATTTTACAGAAAAACTAAAGAACTCTGAAGTTTGAATTACAAATTAAAGTCATATAGATATGGAATCAATCAAATCTAGCTTATATTGAAGAATATAGATAAAAAGATGAAACACAGATGAAAATGGAATGTTTGCCTCTCAAGATTTTAGGTTTTGCTATTGAGAATGAGTGTGAAATGGGTATCTATAACAAATGAAATCACACTTTAAAAAATTGGTCGTTACATGAAAAAACTAAACGTACGATCATGATCGTAAGTTCAAAATTTGAAATTCAAGTTGAATCACAATCAAAATTGTGAAACTCCATTTCGAGGTATTTGAGTTGAATCGCAAAAATGCAATTCAAAGTTCGACTCTGCTCACCAAAGGTTGCAAATCTTCTATAAGTTCATGAATACATGTGATCAAATTCATTGTTGAAATCATGAAAATAGAGTATAGAAGGATCGATTCAAATCATATAAAAAATAGTTCAAATCATGATTCAAATCGCAAGGCATGAATCCTTGCCTATTCTTAAGAGCATGATTGTGAAAACAGTTGAAAATTCTTCGATTCAAATCATGAGTCCTGGTGATCAAAAAATTAACATTTAGCATTTTGAACTCCATAAATCAATCTAAAAACATGATTTCACATTGAATGAATATGGTAAAATATTTAAGAACAAGTTAGAATGTTTTTAGTAAAATATTTCAAATGTAAAAACATATTTCCAAGATTAAATAAATTGATAAATTACGTGAGAACATCTGGGAATGTTTTTCTTTGATGAAAATCTTGAAGCGAACTTTCAAAGGTAATTTTAAAATAAATAAACTGAATTTCAAATATTCTAATAACTTTACATTTTATCTAGAACTAAGCCTAAACAAGAAAAGCCAATACTTGACTCCAATGCTTACTCTCTTCTTTTTTGGACAATCCTACAATATAAACATAAACTTTGCAATCCATATAGTTAGTCCAATCTAATTTATCATAATATATAATTCAAATATATAGCTAAAACAAGTTAGCACAAGAGCATACATTACCAACTTATCAGATATATTCATTAACCATAAGATAGCATTCCTATTAACATTTATAAATGATATAGCATTAAACGCATTGTATATGATACAACACAAGGATATGCGTTGCAATATATTCACCATTTGCTATTTGTCATCATCAAAACTAATCATTTAGAGCCTTGGAGTTAATAAAAATAACTTTCCACTAATTAATTTTGTAAATAACTATTAATTTTTTATGTAAAATTTTGATGATAAATAATTCATTGTCAAACAAATTAATTTTTTCAGTAATTAGTTTCGTAAACTAATTTTTTCAAATTATTTTAAGGATGAGTATTTTTTAATTATTTTTTCTCTTTAACCAAATCACAAAAATAACAAATTATTCCAACTAAAAATCTAAAAGATGTGAGTTACTTGACCCAGACACCATTGAATTTGTCACAATCCTCATCTGGATATGTGATCGGCATAGGAAATCATCATAGAGTGGTCTCCCACAAGCCTAACTCACAAATAATGCCAAAAACAAATGACAAGCTAATCAAACAAGCTTCAATAAAACATAATTTCTCAAAATTGCATTTGTAAATTAATTTCATAGATGACAATCTTTGATTTTAAACCTATCAAAATGTCAGTAAAGCCTTTTTTATTTTTTGAACCTTGGGTCATAGGTCAAATCAATAATGGAGGGCCATACATCATAAACGGAAATCCATAAGTTTAATAGATACAACAAAATATCAAAACATTGATACATATGTACACATGAAGACCAGTCCTAATCCAACTATCAAATTTCTTCAATATATTGAGTGAATAAACTACTAATACCAGCAATTTAAGAATATACTTTATTATAATCCAAGGAAAACATAATTCTTTCAAAAATCATGTCAAATACATGAGTTTAAAAATGAAAGATTTTGAAAGTACTTTCATATTCAAAACTTACTAACTCAATGTAATAAATTCACATTTCAAGTTCTAGAAACATGCTCAAGTAATATAAATCCACATATAATAGATTCTAAAGTAAAATTAAAATATAAAGTGTTCATATCTAAATGTATTTTATGATAAGAAGTAAGCATAATCTAAAATTTTTTCACTTAATATAGTTAGGAATTGGTTAAATTTGACTCACCTAAATTTAAGATTGGTACATCGTTAAATGTATTGTTTAGATCATAGGTGTTCCAATTAGTGGTAGACTAAAATTAATACTTTTGAACCACCAGCAATCAAACTCTATTTGTTTATAAATTAATGAAGCTAAAAATGTATTTAAAGAAATTTTTATAATAAATAGTCTAATAATTTTTTATCAATTTATCAATCGAATTAATGCAAATGATTTACACATAACTAATTTATGGATATGACAATATTATAATTAATTTTTCATTTTCCAAGATTACAGAATTGCAAAATTCTCTAATGCTCATTAATTTCTTCTATTTTACCAAGACAATGGGGAATAGTCAAAATAAATTTGACATATTTATATTCTGTTTTATGAAAAAATGTAGATCAAATGTCGATTTTTTTAAGAACCAATGTAGATAAACAAAATAATTTTAAAAAAGACATAGGATATATGAAGAGTCGTATATTAGACGTTGATTTTTAATTAGGCATAGACATAGATATATGATATTATACATCAATTCCAACATAAATAAATGATGTCTAAAGTATACCAATAGGAGCAATAATTACAGGCATTATTCTTAGTATTATTTTGCTCAAGCTTGCTCCAAAGATTTATAATTAATTTTTCCTTTTTTCTTTCTCTTTTTTTGATTAGTTTGTGTATAAATAATTAACTTTTGTTTCCTTTTTCCTTTTAAATAGGGCATATGCATTGATCCTTTAAGAAGAGGATGATAGTTGCACTTGATGTGTCTATGTTGTCTTGTATATTGTCTTTGATATATGTGTTGTGTTTTATTATTACGACCAATCCTAGAAGTTTCAATAATTTAATGTTAGTTTGTTGCAATTGCAAGTAACCTAGAAGCTTGATTCAACAATAATATTTTTGTTGTAAGCAATGGCATAGTGCAAAGCTTAAATAATAATGTTATTTTGTTGCATGCTTTTCTACCAGCAACAACTTCTAGAGTTGGAACTTTCATTCAATATTTTCCTTCTATCTTGTCTTAATGCTCTTTTTTATGTTTTTGTAAAAATGTAACTTAGTGCATATTTCTATCCTAACTTTCTCTTTGATGTTTATGTAAAAAATGTAATTTGAAGTAGGTTTTTATAATTTAATAAAAAAAATTTTAATAGAAATAACGTCAACTTTTTAATACAAATTGATGTCCTTAACATAATCTGAAGAATTGTAGCTAGTAACAGATTTCTGTAAATATATAGCTTGTAGTAGGTTTCTGTTTTTTATTTAATTAATAGTAAAGGTGTTGATTTTTTTTAACAAAAATCGATGCCTTTAACACAATCTGAAGAAAATTTTTAAGTAATTAAATAATATTTAATGTGTAAAATAATTCAATTATTGAAATATTAGTTAATGCAAAAATAATTAAGTTATTTAAATATTATTTTTATTTAATTGACAAAATTTTTCAAAAAATAGTTAGCTTAGGTAAATTATGTGTGAAAATATAATCATATTATTATTAAAAATAAATAAACTTAATTAAAAAAATTCAAATCATGATATGTAGATGTGTTGAGATTTCAATCACAAAATTATAGCATTGCTCTGTGATATATGAATATATGATTTATTGTATGTATATCTATTTTGTAATATTTTGGAGATACTGATCCTTACATTCATACTGAAATTGACCAAATTTGAGATCAATAGGCTGGGTTTCTCCTACCATATTTTGATAAAAACCAATAGAAAAGTTGTAATGTATTTCTTATTTTGCAGTACTTTAGATATATTGGTTGCCTATAATGTATATCTGTTTCACTATACTATAATCTTACGTTGTAAAGTTGTAATAAATTAATCTATTTTTTTTTCCAAAAAAAAATAGCCATGAGAAATGATGTCAGTTTTTGAATAAAAACTGACGTCATTAATGATTTACACATTGGTTTTAATATAATAACTAACATCTAAAATGAAAATTAGGAAAAATTGAAAGTAATTAATTGTGTTTATAAGCAATTGTATAATTTTTAGTTTAGATGTTTATCTCTTCTTTATCTCTCTAAATAAAAATGTCAACCATATGCCTCTTGTATCACATAGCCATGACAACACAAATTATCCAAGTGCACTTGAGGTTTTCTAAGAAAAACTCTTGAGAATCCTATTCTTAACAAAAATAGTAAATATAAGGTTTAAAACTAATAAATTCTTTGTAAAGCCTCATAATCTCTTTCATAATAGCATCGGTCAATGTTTTTCAATATCCAAACACATATCAGTTCGAGACTATTAATCATGCATAGTATTCCAAATTCAAATTCTCTTTTATTTATCACAAGCCATTAAAATCGTGACTTAAAAGTGTAAATACTTATAAAATTTTCAATCTATTCAAAGTCATTTTCTAAAAATATTGTAAACCAAGGCTATTATAAAGTACATAAACATTTATAACAAAATATATTTAAGAAGAAATTATGATAACAAGTGAATGCAGATTATCCACTGTCACGACCCAAAAATCCTGATCATAACTGGGCACGAATATCCTTTCCTATTTGAATATTCACCAGCATTTATCATTTTTTCCTATTACAGTCATTTTAAGTATTTCCTTGACGATAATTATCTAAATCTCATTATCTAACTAGAATACAATGAACTCATAAAGATAGAGATGCTCATAGAAAATATATACATATATTATATAATTTACGCTGCCATCACCTAACAAGTCAATGCCAATATTGCCAAATTATACTGAAGTTTACAAATAGTTGCTAACATAACAACTTCTATCTTCCCTAAATCCTATGAACCACTTCCAAAACTACCTTATGTACTTCTCAAACAAGGCATTCAAAAAAAGTTAGATTAACCTATGTCTTATCATAATATCAAAAGCATAGGTTAACCTAACTAAATCCTGTGGCCCTTTTATTTACAAGTTTTTCCCAAAGGGTTAGCATAATTGTTTTCATCTAGATGGTAAACCTTTGGGGGTTAAACCATCCTAAGGCCATCATTAAGAATGCATTGGATGGTTCCAGTGAAAGGATCTCAACATCATAAAAAACTTTGCATCCTGCCAAGGGTTGATATAATCCCAAGGGGCCTAAGACTGTGGTGGTGAAAGTATCAGTGGTGATTTCCATCAGGTTGTTATCCATTCTTACTTAGGGTTAGCAGCAATGTCTTGAAAATTTGAAAAATAATCCATAGAAGAATAAGTTTGGGGCTCAGTGAATAAAATGCGCCAAACCTATGAACTCATCAAACAACAAAGAATATATATATATATATATATACACACACACAAAAAACAATCATACCCTAACTGGATAGCCATTTCTCATAAACAAATATTGAATAACAGAGATTCACCCATGAGGATGTTCACATCATAATTTTTCTAACACATTATGCCTCAGGCTCTCATAGCTATAAATCACCATTTTTTATTCATTATGTATTCCAGTCTTATGATATTGCATCTTAATATTTCATATTGCAATATAAACAAGTCAATAACAATAAATCATAAATCTCTTTATTACTCTGCTACAGCCTTATTCCGCACAAACCCAACCTTATCCCTCCAAGCCAGCCTTATCCTATTCATCATTTCAGAACATGTAGATCTAGAATTTGGTTCATTATTCCCCATCACAACACATCATTTAGATTCAAGCCTCATAAGATCTTTCAAACAATTAAGAATATCAATCCTATAATAGATACATCATTAAGATCACATTAACACATTCCATTGTCATTCATGATATCATGTTTCATTTTGGATTTTATGAAAAGTAAAAATCATTAAGTAGTATGATTCTCACAACAATTATATCCCATTATTCTCAGTTTGGCCATAATCACAAGAGTTACGTTCTATTGTAAATGCACCACACATTCTTTGTTTCGTTATATGACTATTATAATTAATTTCATATTAATAATTTATATAGCCAATTGTTAAATTCGATCATATTGGGTTATAATTACTTATTTAAGATTTCTTAATTTTATACTCGATTTATTAAGGTTTATACAAGATTAAACCAAGGGAATAGGAAATATTTTAGAAAAAAAGTGAAATTAGGCTGAAAAATGTGAAAATTTCTAAAGGTGATCAGAATCATAAGTATGATTGTTGAAAAAATTTGAGTAGAATTGCGATCAGAATCAAGTGTGAAAGATTTGATTCAACTTAAAGAAAATTAGTTGAAAATACGAGTCTACTCACCAAAATGTGCAATAATTCAGGAAGTCCAATTATAAACACAATCAAGATCGCAACCGGAATAAAAAAAATAGAGTAAGAAAGACCAATTCAAATCACACAAGTCTAGTTCAAATTTCAATTCAGATCACAAGACTAAAACTACTAGGTTTCTATGAGTATAATCACAGGTTTTGTTCAAAAGGTTGCGATTCGACTTGCAAGAGCAGAAATTGTAGGCAACTATAGAAAAATAGGGGAAGACAACTTCTAATTCAACCATACACTATAAGATCTCATCATAACATATTTTGAAAGCTCAAACATACATAAAACCCAACTATCTCAATATTAAATTAATCATTTTATTAGTTAATCCATTCAATCAAAGATTACACCTCACATTCACAAAACTCATTTCCACCAACTATCATCAAATATTTATCAAATTACAAGCAAGAAGCACATATTAATTCACAAGAATGGTAAAAGTTACTCACAAGTGGGCTAGATATGCCAAATCACTATTGATCTCACCTATAAACCTCAACACTCTTAATAAACAAAAAGAAAAGTATGCTAGCTTCTTGGTTATTTGAACATTTTTCTTTCAACAAATAATTAGATATTATTTAATAATGGTTCCATTACATAGAAACAGACTAAATATGCAAGATTGGAGCTTTAAAACTTCAGAAAATTAGTATGGGTTCTTAAAGTGAACAGTGGCATGAACAGTAACTATTAGCTTCAAAATTTTCAAACTTTAGCATGATTGTGATATCAAAATGAAAAGGAAGAAAAGAGGGTTTGGTGGTAAAAATTTAAGAAAATAATAAAAAGATTTAGTGAGCTTACTTGATGAGAGAGAGTGAAGGTAAAGAGAAAAAGTAAACTTGGAGAAAAAGAAACAATTGCTTGACTTGTTCAGTTTGAGATGCTAAAGAAGAAGAAGAGGACCCAGCTAAAGGAGGGGTAAAATAGAAAAAAAAAAGTTAACTTCCCAATAGCTACAAGTTGACCATTTTCCTTTTTAGTAATTTTTCTTTTTCTTCTATTTTGAGCTCAAATTTAATGCACTTATCAATTACCAATGATCATGAAATTTTAGTATAAATTAGTTAAATTAAATACCTTTGTAATGGCTCTAATTTTATACTCATCCGATATTCGTAACCCTAGTTTCAATATTCTTGAAGTTTTTCAGAAATTATATCTTAAGAATATGAATTTTGTTCTTTAAACATTCATGACAGTAGTTTGATCTTCAACATATTTGTAAAATTTTATATAATTTATTTCTACTATATCTGAACTTCTCATGGCTTTAGATCTATAATTTTGAATTTCTTAAATTTTTTTAATTTCCTATTTTGTTATCAAAAATAAATTTAGAAAATTTGGGGCATTACATCCAATCACCTCAAGGAAAGCCAAAGTTATCCTCAATCACAAGCTCTAACTATAAAATTGGTGCTCAAACTCTTCTTTCAAGCAATCTAAACAAGTTCTATAATTTTTCATACAAATCAAATAACCCAAAATTAGTTGTTAACATCTAGCAACTATGATTAACAAAAGGTTAACTTACACTTTAGGACCCTATTGTTTAGGTTTTTTTTTCTTATTTGGGTACTTATAGTTTCAAATTTAGGAATTAGATATCCATATGTTCTGATCATTTCTAATTATATTCTTTTTGTCCAAACTCCGTCTAATCTTTTCTAACTGGCAAATGTCCTACTGATTTGACAAATTTTTTCTTACCGATATTATGGTTGCTATTTTCATCTTTGAAAATGCCTAAAAATTACCCCTCCCACGTGCTGGTCATGTGACCCTAATTTTTGTTCTCCACAAACTATCCTCTTCCTCATCTTATCATGAGAGCTTCCAGCAAAGGTAAGATTACAATTGGCAAATTATCTTCACTTGGGGAAGCAACAAGACCGATGCATCGAGCTTAAGCAGTAGGCAGAAGTAGTTACACTACTATGCAGATTAATTGATTCACTTAACCTCAAAAACTCAAGGAAATCCTAGCAAAAGATTTTTAAGATGCAAGAATTATAAGATTAGTTAATCTTCATTAATTATTTCACTTCTTTTTTCAAATATGGGCCTGCAAACAGTGTGACTTGAAGGAAGATTCTTTTTGTCTATGCAGTAGTTTGGAAGGTGTTATGGGTATTTTAAGTGGGTTGACGAACCAATTGATGATGAAAAGAAGAAAATCATTATAGAGAAAAACGCGTTGATTAAATCTCTGGAGGCTACCATGAAGACCTTGAAGATTTTGCTATTGTTTTATTCAATGATATTGCTTTTTGTCTAGTACAAACATTAGGAGTAGGCGAAACAGGGCCAAGAGAATGTATGAAATAGATAGGGAAAGGTGGTTGAAGATATTAAAGATATTGCTTTTGAGGTTACTATGAAGACCTATTTTTAGTGTTGATTAAATCTGGATGGCTTTGATAGGGAAAGCTGGTTTAATTTGTGGGTTGGGTTGAATAACTATAAAATTATTGTTTTAATTGGTGAAAATACGGCAACAAGCTACAATAGCAAAAATTTGTTGAAATTATTGTTTTATTCTCATTCATTGTTTTAATTTGTGTTGGTTAAATCTTTGAATTGTTATTTTATTCTCATTTGTCTACTTGACAAAACTTGTAACAAAATTCAATAAGACAAAATTAACAAAACCTGTAAAATTCCCATTTATCTACTTGGCACTTATTTTGTAGTTTGACAAAACCTATAAAATTCTCATTTATCTACTTGACAATTATTTGTAACTTGACAAAACTCGTAAAATTTTGTAAAACTCATAAAATTCTATAATTGACTACTCATTTGTAATTGAAATTCAATAAGGAGTAAATTAACCAAAACTTCATATAAAATTCTGTAAAATGGATTTAAATTCACCAACATCTGAAATAAAATTCAATAAACCTAAATCTTATTCACCAAAAACTCAATGTATATATCAATTGTCAATGGTCCCTATTCCTCTAAATTCAAAAGGCCAGTCATGTTTAATTACATAAAAGTGGGGTCATAATTCCAAAATAAATGGTAAGTAATTAAAGTCATCAACTACTCATGCTAAATTGTTAGGGAGTGGTTGTGAGGCATTAATGGTCTCCTAAAATGCCTTCTATAAAGTGTCTCTTTTCTCCTTAACCCTTCTATCAGTCTTTCTTTTCTTGGCGGTTGTTCCTCCCTTTTTTCCTTCCTGGTTCTTATGCATTGTTGATGGTGCTACTGCTTAGTTTGTTTGCTGCTTGGTTATTGTTGGTGCTTGGTTAACTTGCTACCTGCTTGTTGAAACAGCCAGCTAATTTTGTCTCTTAACTGCTTGTTTTCCTTTCTTCTCAGTTGGTGGCCTTTTGCAAGTCCTCTAGTTATGGCTATACTTTTGGCACTTAGAGCACCTTAGACTTGTACCCACCTTATGTAGCTTATGTGCAGGGCTTATTTGGTTCTTTTCTCTTTAGAGTCTTAGGTCTATCAGGAAGCCTTTTGTTTCTTTAGGGAGGATGTTTTCTTTCCTTGTTGAATGCCACAAATTCTCACCATTTATAAGGTTTATTATTTGTCCATAACAAGCATGTATGATGAAAGGAGGGAATACTTGCTAACATATTTTTTTGGCTCATCTCCCACATAGAAAATGCATGCATAGGCATGCCTACACGATAAACTAGTGAGCTCTCTCTAGTTATGGCTATAATGCTAAGATTGGAGGTTAACTATAAACTTATCTAGATAAATGCTCATTTCAAATTTTTATGCAATGGCCCATTTGGTTGTCCACTTGCTAGACTATTCAATTTCTTTTTCTAACCTTTTCATTAGTTTTAGGTAGACCTTTCCTTTATAAGCCAATCTTTTGTCCCTCTTCTCAGCAAACCCTGTCACCCATTACACCCTAATCTAGTCCAACATAATGATGATAGGCTTGTCCCTTGCCTTGATGATCCTCTCATTGAAAGCCTCTAAAATATTGTTCATAATTATGTCACTATGGGATTGGAAAGAAAAAAAGGACATGGCTCTTGATTTTAAGTCAATTCCCATTAACTTGTTATAAACCTCAGCATTGACCTTCCTCAGCTCTATCATTTATCCTTCCCACTCCTTCTTGTATGTGGCCTTTGAAACAACTAGTATCAAGTTCCTAAGTACAACCCTTCCACCATATTTAGCTTTTCTATTAGTATAGATGTGTCTGACACATCTTCTATGCTTATCCCATTTATTTGTGCAGTAAGTTCCTTAATTACAGGAACTAGCCCTTGCATATGACAATTGGCATATGATTGACATATTAAGTGTAAATTAGCATATTAAATGCAAATTAATAAGTATATATGTATATTACCTTCTATTGGTTAGAGATAAACATCAAGCCCTTTGTACCAATGTTAATCAACAAAATGTCTAGAAGCCAAGACCAAGAGCTTTTAGCTTCAGATTTAACCATAACAACATTTAGTGGGAAATATTGATCATTAGAACCTCTTGCAACAATTACAAATAATTGCCTTTTATACATGCCTTTTAATTGGCATCCATCAAGGCTTATAAAGGGTCTACAAGCAGCTAGGAAACTTTATTTCACAAGCCCAAGGCACATATAATACCTTAGGAACCTAGGCTGCTCCTCTAGTGTCACCCTATCCCATAAAAGCTTACCAGTTGTCTTAGGATTTGCTCTCCTCAATTCAGCACTATAATCCCAAAGTTTAGATTACTGCTCATCATACCTTCATTTAACTTCTCCAGTGCTTTCCTCCTAGCCCAATCTTGTTCACGAATACCTCTGCCATGTACTTCTTTTTCACCATCTCAGTTACATCTAAAATTTTTAGCATTTGATTGTTAAACATATTCTCTATGATCTTTTATGCAACCTAGTCAGAAGATGCTACATACCCTTTCACAGTTTTCACACGTGTGTGCTTTGGCATCCATGTCTCCAACTAGAATGTCTCACATCCACTAACCTTGCTCACAAAACATACCAAATCAAAGTCTTTTGCCACACATTTAACTCTATATCTATGTTGATCATTTGGTTTTATCTTCATATCCCTTCCATTCAGAAGACTCCATTCTCACATAGCAACCCTAAACTCTTCAATAGAATTAAACTCCAAACCTTTCCTCTATAGGTAGTTTGCATATATTTCAGCAAGGCTATACTTTGGATACTTAAAATAGGAAGGCTATTCAATCTCACCATTAGAGTTGAGCTCAACACTATCTAAGGAATCTGTCTCATAATCACTATCTAGTGCACCACCATTTGGCTGGAAATTTAGGAGTCCAAATGGCTCATCTTTAGTCACAAGTGCAAGCTCTGCTACAGAAGAATTAACATTCATGTTAAAATAGTCATCATCATCCCTGTCATTTACACTATCTTCAAAGTCTATATCTTTCACACTGTTGTCATCACTACTTTATTCAATTTCATCAAGTTCATATTATCTTCAATAAAATCCACATCAAGTTCATCATCACCATAATTTTCAACTTTAACATTATCTAAAACTTCCATATTAATTTGATTCTACACCTTAAGCTTAAACTCCTCTTCCACCTTAGCTTCAATTTCTAATTGCACACGAACATTCTCTAGAACCTCCACATCTAGCTCAATATCAATTTGTTAGTCAACCACATTTTTCTACTTCAACCTTAACATCTCCACCTTATCCAAACCTTATTGTGCCAGTCGCAACACTAGCACTTAAACTAGGTTTAGGTTGGTTCTATTTCTATGAACACTAAACCATTTCCTTGTTTAAAGCTAGGTAACACATATATATCAACATCCTATTATTTTTCCATAATGCTATCCTAGCTAGAGCAATTACATTTATATCATTTTTCATTTTCAGTAACTAGTTTAATGAATCAGAATCTTGAGCATACATTATCTTAATTATGCCCTTATATCCTAATTCCTTAAGTAGTTTCAATAGTATTGCACAATTCATTTGTTAATTGCTTAGTTTTTACTTTCATTTTTTTTTTGGACAAAGTTAACAACCAATCTTATCAAATCCAATAGCACAATCAAAAATTATTATATATTAGTCTCCTAGTGTGAGACCAAATCCAATCAATAAGATTTGAAATTCCAAAAGTGAATGCTCTAGTTCCAATAAATTTTTCACTGTTGAGCCATGTTTAATGATGTCCAAGGTGTGTAAATCATTAAAAGTTATATTTGATCCATCCGCTCAATGATTATCTTCTTTTAATCCTTTTCCAATGATAATTTTTTTGTTCTATAATTATTCAATTTTGAAATATGAAGAAAAGATGCCTTTTTTTTTGTCATTTTCATGTATTGTTTGTCTTGCATTGATTTCATGCTATTTTTTCTATGTAATTATGTGGAAATATGAAAGCTTTGGCTAGTTACACTATTTGAGTTTTGCCTATTAATGTGATTTTTTTTTCAAATGCGAACTTCTCTTATTTCCTTGTGCGCCTTGATGACTTCCAACATAACCATGACTATTATTAGTTGACTCAGTTCTTAGCTTGTGATGTTGGGGATTGTTTCTATGTTTTTCTATTTATGGATTGATTACTTTTATGTTACATGTTGATTTAGTGGTGAGACAATAAACTTAGTGGATAAACAATTTGAGTATTCAACAAAGAGAATTTGCTTATTATTTTTATGTGTTGCATGAATTGTTGAAAAAAAAAATTAGGATGGTTTATACCTTTATTGTGCTAAATCCTCTTTTTTTTGTCTATTATATTACTTATTGAATAGCCTGACTTATCACTATTAATTGGACATCAGAAGGAGGGTGAAAGAAGATTATGGAATATAAGAATTCTGGGAAAGAAGGTGAAAAGGCAAAAGAAATAAAGAAAAAAGAAAAGAAAAGAAAAAAAATTGAAAAAGAATGTGTGGTTGGAAAATATTGAGTGTAAAAAAAATGTAGTTAAGCTATGAAAATTAAATTTAAAAGTGTATGTAGTCCACATAAATAAATTACAACTGTTTTTTACAAATTCAATGCTATTGTTGTTATGGATGGAAGCACTATAAACCTAGGATTATGGGATACAACTAGTAACAATACAAACCTTAAAGTTTCAATATATTTTAATGTGATATTTATTTTGGTTGATTTAACTTGTAATTTGATACATCAAGATGATTATAACAAACTAAAACCTTTGAGCTACCAAAGGGCATATGCTTTATACTTGCCTTTTCTCTAATAAGCAAGGCTACTCATGAAAATGTTGCATAGAAAGTTACTGTAATACCCGAAAAATTAATAAATTAAAATGGAAAATTGAAAATAATAGTTGAAAATGAAAAAGGATTAAATTGAAAAGTGTTA